>JANSTP010314693.1:2121-13604 GCA_025330745.1 Cladonema radiatum | reverse complement strand
ACGTACAGAGATCGGTTAATAAAACTTATTTTAAATATCAACGGGTGGTCGCTATATACATTCGCAATGAATGAATTCTTTCTTGTATTATAATTATTGAAATAATTGTTTCTATATAACTAGTTTTTTTACCCAAGTAATCCATGGCCTACTAAAAGATTACAGCACATTATTTTTCTTGCGCGCATATGCGTATCTGTGAATCAGATACAATCAGTCTATTTTGGTTTTCTGCTTGAGTTATATAATTGTTTCTATTTCAGCCTGGGAGGTGATGGATGAATTTATTTTTCCGAGCGAGCAAAACAAACTACCACATCTCGGATACATGGACATACACTTGCAGTTAATGTTTCAAAAGACGTCCTTGTCCGAACACTCTAGCTTGAACTTATTGAAAGGTTAACTTCTAAACCACCTCATTAATACTACAGAAATGTTTAGGTCAGCCGATTGTCAAGAATGGAAAAACGAAATTGAGACAACAGTCTTTTCAAGAAAGGGTCTTTTATGGCCTTGTGTAATGTTTTTTAGAAAGTGAGATGTCCCGATGTGAAGTTATGATTTTCCAAAGACTAGATCAAGATAACAATTTTTCTCTCATGAATTGAAATACAAGTATTTTAGACTGTTTGAAAGATATTTTGCTCTGCAAATTTATATTGACCGAATAATGTTAGGCAGGGATTAATAGGGGGGAATGAAAATATTCTCAGCTTTTACATATGAATATTTTCTATTTTCATTTACTTTTTCTTTAAATTTTATGGTTACATACAGCAAATAAAGCTGCTATAAGCAACTTTAAGAAACTTTAATGTTATTACATAGCAATCGAATTCTATCTGCTCAATAATAATTAAATACACTCTAAAATAAGTACTATCAGCTTAGAGTAATAACATGAGGGAGGGGTTGGGGTGGGGCTGGGAACAGGGAAAGGGGTCGGTACAAGCAGCAGGGAGGGGGGGGGGTAAATGAGGTAAACGATTGGGACATTAGCGAGGGGATGCAAGGTTATTACGAAGATAGCTCTGAGATTACTATAAATTTCTCTTCGGAAAGTGGAAAGGGGGAATGGGAGCTAGGAAAGCGTTGGACTGCGGCAATTAACTGACTGAAAACCGGACGGAATATGCACAATCAATTGTGTGATGACTTTAACAATAAATACATCTGACTATGTAAAAATTATAAAAATATATAGACATAAAAATCTAAAAGAAATGAACAAATTTTAAATAAGTTATGTATATAAAAATGAAAAAGTTTTATAAATTGTTTTATCTTAATAACAAAGAATAAACGTTATGAATGTTCTGTTAAATACACAATTATTGGCCGTTCGACCACACAGTTACGTCTACTTTTTTCTCGTCAATATTTTTCTCCTGTCACTACCAAAAACAATCGCTAAGTAATAATATACAACATATAGCAATAAATATTTTCCATATTTACAAAAATAAAATAATTTTTTATTTGTATAGATTTACTGTTTCTTTCATGCAACTTAGCGAGGCATTATGGAAGCGATGACGTCATATTTTTTCACATTTCCTACTCAGAAATCAAAACAAGATGGCGCATGATCATTTGCAAGTATACTTAGCGACGGCTTGTGTACATTTCTGACATTGCACTTGGCAACACCAAATGAACTTACATTTGCAAGACTTAGTTTCTTGCACTATGTCCACATTATATCCTCTATTGCAACACATAAGTTCACACCCATCTACACCCGATGAGGTTATATTACATTCACGCCCTTTAGTACCACTGATACCCAAACTCCTGTTATCAACACAGTAATCTGGACTTTCTTCGTAATATATAAAGTCTAGTGTGGAAGGGGGTAGATATTCTTTATATTTTGGAACAAGTCTTTTAAACTTTTTCTTTTTATTTTTCTTGATTTTAAATTCATGGACCATTTCGTGGGCTGAATCATATCTGTCTTTCAGAAGTCGGCCAATCTAAAAGTTAGAAGACAGAAAGAAAAATAAGCCTAAAGAATAGAAAATGAATAGGATGGCATATTTTATAGAAGAAGAGAAAACAATGGTAATACCTCGCTAAACTTCGGTTGTGCTAGCCAACAGGTCTTAAGGTTGCAGTTTCCGGACATGCCATGACATTTACATTTTGTCCACAAGTTATGTCGAATGATCTAAAAAATGCAATTCATAGAAATATCACTGTCATTGAAATAAATTAGAATGGGAACTACTAATTGAATGAATTGCTCCCAATCAAGACTACAAATGCCCCTCAGGTGAGAGGGTTTGAGAGGGAACGTGTTATTAAAGTGACTAACCTCACGACCAGCTCTATTGTTATGAAGATTCATGAATTTACGTGGATGTTTCCGTTTCTTCATTAGATGTTCAACTTGGTCGATGAAAAGTTGTGAAAACCATATACCATATGATATTGGTCTGTTACATCCTCCCCATCTCCACCCTTCGTCAGTTTGTCCTCGGATACTATTGTCGCAGCGACAATGCACAGATTTTCCTTCTGCGCACGCTTCAGTGACAGCATATGCGACGCCAGCTGAAGTAATACCGCTAATAAACGCTGATTCACGACTGGCTGAAAATGATGAACAAATTATTTGTCAAAAATTTGGGGAAAAAAATACTTGATTCAATTTCGATCTTCATTTTTAAAAATTATAACCGAAATTGTTATCATATGAGAACAAAAAGCTTGTTTAAAACAAGATGCTCATAGGTCTGTAGCGGGCAAGGCTTGGCAACGGGGCAACTGGTTAGATTCCAGGTTAAAGCTACTACCGATGCGCAAAACAATTAGATATAATAATATTGAGAGACGTACATAATTAAAAAACAATTAACTTTAATTCTTTCTGTTCGGCAAAATACAATAAAGAAATTTCGCATGTACTTGCAAATTATGTTATTTCCCACAATAGATGATTTCTTAAAATTTGTTGACAAAAACTGATTATAGTTTTTTGATTGATCGGGGTTACTCTGGCAATTGGTCACGATTGATTCTTTTGTGTGGTTATGCAATCGTAATGATAGCGTGCAGTCATTGTCAGATTTTTGACTTCTCTCTAAACCTCTTTATAAAATCGATCCACTTCAAAGGGTGGCTAGACTACTATACAAATTTTTAACAAATCCAAGATATTATACCCTCATTCATTTCGAACAATGCAAAAGCATGTTTCATACTGGAGTTCTTTTAGTCCCTTTGCTTTCATACTTCTAAAATTGTTGGCAAACCTAGAACTTATAGGAAACTAGGTAGCAGGCCTCAGGTCTAAAGAAGGAGGTCAGTTTCAGTTTAAGTGAATTTTTGTTAGTGACTGCCTCTCCAGCAGACTATTCTACGCTCGCAGCTTGCTAAAACGTTTATTTATGATAGTAATCTGATGTCGGTTATTAAAGTCATGAACATACTGGCCGAAATCGAGATATTTTTTTATTATCGTGCAGTTAGGAACAATGCAACATTATTCGTCTCCAACCACGAAAGTCGACGCGATTAATACGCATTAAAAAAGAACTAAATAAATTGAAATTGATAGCGTAGCTTTTCCAATTTCAAAAAAAGAAAGCTGCTCTTTTCATTAATCCGGAAAAATTTGAGATGATGAAAGGAAAGCGATATTACGGTTGAAAGACAATTCATCGAATTAAAGAATTAACACCGAACCATCTTAATGTTCATACGCTAAACAGATTTAAAAGGCTTAATATTTCTTAATATATTTTTTTAGTTAAAAAAACAAGCGGTCCTCGACTTCTTAAAAAGTTTAATTCAAAGTAATAATACATTATCTGTAACTACTTTACTTTACACGAAGCTATTAAGAAAGTTATCATCCATATTACATCTTTAATATTTTATTGCTCTATTGCCTCTTGACACGATTGAAGATTAGCCTTAGGGAAAGAATAACAAATACTGATGCAAAAAAATTATCTCGAAACGCGACGGGTAGAGACTAGGTCCTGACGGTTTCGGAAATTCGTAAAACAAAATCAATTTTGCTAATAGCTGAAAGAGCGTCTAACAATTTTAATATGACTGCACACCTCAAAAATATGACTGCACACCTCAATCTAAACCATGCAATTAGAATAGTCAAAGGAGTTCGAAATTTGTTCGATATAAATTAATTTTCGAATTATACAAGTTCGAATTCATATATATCGAATGGTAACGGACTGAAGAATCGAACTGTTCGATTTACATGATTATTCGAAATACATGACACCAGCTGTGTTTGTCACTAGCGCGAAGGGTGTAACGATAATTACTTGATGAGTAATTATTATGGGCGGATTGTGGGCGGTTTCTTAAATATGAAATCATGATCAAATCATTTAAGAACTAGGATTAAGAATTTCATCAATTTGTAATCTTTTCTTTTCATTTTAAGGATAAAAAATTACTCATAAAAGAAGACTCGTGAATAATGTCTTAAAGGAATTTGACGGTCAACATAGAAATATGCTACCTATAAAATACACTTAAATCTTAATCAGGAATTTTACCATATAAATGTTAACACAGACACGGTAGGCTACTTAGCCATTTCGCAACTCATAATATTGCTAATAAAAATATTTAATGAAAAAGTACAAAAGACGACGTTTCAAAATGAGACTAGCCTACATGCGAATTAGTAAATGACTTCATCACATCATGGCACTGTGACAAAACATTAAAGTTGGATTACTCGTGCATTGAATTTCATTTCCGAGACCTGATTTAACCAAAATCCCTAACAGGGTAAGACGATCTACTAAAGCGTTTGAGCTAGCGCCTAATAAGGAAGTCATGACGAAATCTAAGATTGTATATAATACCTTGATAATACCATATGACTTATACAGCAGTTTCTATCAGGGCAACTTTATTATCTAAGTTCATTCAATAAATACGCCTGGGATTATGCAAAACTTGTAAGAAATAACCCCCAGCTACTATTAAAATTTAGTTTAAAGGTACGTTAGAAGTAACAACACCTTACCTGTAGATATCATTGGTCCGAAAACTGAACTCCCTTTTTCCGAGATACTACAATTCCACTTTCTATTTTGAAACTGTTCTTGGCATTCATCAATACTGAGGCGAACGCCTTCAGCGACACTCGGTATCAAGTCTGTGAAGTTATAACACATTTCTCTCTGGAAGCTGTGTAGATAGATTTGTTTGCAGAGGTTTTTGTTACGAACTGAACGCTTGGTTTGGTCGATAACATTTGTTTGTGTTCCCAATGCTCTATAAAAGGTGGTAAAGAAAATGGCTAAGAAACATTTAAGTCACAAATCCAAAGAACTCCAAGTGCCAATATTTCAGATAATTTTGTTTAAATAGCTGCGCAAAAAACATCTGCGAAGTGTAGCCAAATGAATTTCCAACGATATGCCGAAGCCCTTAGTCGCTTTCATATTCATTTTTTAGGAAAATATTATGCTTTCATACATTCAGAATGTTCTTAACCTGTTCACGTCGGGCGTTTTTTCCAATGTCTCAAAGCTGGAGGGGGGCCACTTATGTTAAAGTGATGAAAGTTTGTACTTTTAAATTCCAACTGACTGAAGTTGAGTCTATGACGTCATCGAAATTTGATAATATCATCATTTTTTCTCCAATCGATAGACGAAAATCGGTGCTTCAACTTTGATTTTCAACCAAAAGTGAACCAAAAGAGATTTTTATGCGATTTTCACAATTTTACTACTAAAACAAAGTATTTTTGGGAGTTGCAGGCAATATTGGACCAACTGGCATTAGGCCATTGCCATGGCAACGAAGGGAGTGATCGGCAAATCTTTTTTTATGAAAATGTTTCTAGATAGGTTTGTTTAACATTACAAAATTTGAAGGCATAAATTATTATAGTATCTGAGTTATACACAAAAAACTTTCAACCCCTCTCCCGTCAAACTAAGTTTATATAGCAAAACCGTTATGAGGTCCTGCCTCTTTTGTCAATTTTTCTAATCTATTGGTAGAACACAGGTAATAAAAACATTTCTGTGAAAATTCCTAACTCTGCGCACGAAACAATTCACGAATACCATTACATTGGATTAACTTATGACAGTAACACCCAGGAAACACATATTTAATTATTATTATATTACTTTTCACTTGATCTGTTTGCCATCGATTTCTCATGTCGTTAAAGTGTGTAAAACGAATATTTGTTTCTGTTAAATGCAATTAGTCAGGCTAAAGAAATTTTCTTCTATTGTTTTTGCTATGAACTGGAATGACATTAAAGCATGCACAAAAACAAGGGGTCGAATAACCTTTACCACCCTTCTTTTTGAGGTCGTTTTCAAATTAAACGTTTCAAAAAATTGTGAATTTTGAGTATGAACTAGGAATACGTACAAATAAAGATTTGAAGGGTAGGAGGAAACCAGCTTTATCATCAGTATCTAAAGTTGGTGATTGCTTGACGAAATACCATTCAAACCGGTCACGTGATATAAGAAGCGCCAAAAGAGAAGAAACCGATGTTCTCAAAACAAATTATGACTGTATTTTATTTGTTCCCTTACTGCCATTTTAACAAAAAGGAATATACAAATAATTTATGCAGTAATTCAAAACGTCCTTTTAATTTCCACTAACAAAATTAGAGATGTACACTATACTATCAATCCACTTTCAAAACAGAATAGTGCTTAAGTAAATCTAATTTGTCCAAAACGTTTTTTAATCGGTTCGAATAGAAGACATTTTCTAAGATGTCACTTCATTAGAGCGATGCATGTATAAACGTCAATCTAATTTTTCTAGCAGCCATTTGAAAAACCTCTCCACATTCTCGGTATTTGAAAGCCTTGTTTTTGGTCATGCTAATTTTTAAAATACGTCTTCTGAAATACAGTCGGCGTAAGCTATTATTTTGCTAATTGCACAAAACGTACAGAAAAAATCTACCTTAATCTTTGTTAGCGATTTTTATCAAGATATTCGTTGAAACTATGTTTGTAAACGATTTGTTCTTTTGTATATAGAGAAGTCATAACTACTGAGATTTGTAACCGGTAGTCAGTGGCATGTTCAATAAAATACTATGCTAAATCACTGCATCGTTTTTCGTCTGTCTTAGGAAAGAAATATATGAAACGATAATTGGACCTTACGATTTATAAGAGATAGAATATGAAAATATTGTAAGATAGTGCGGAATCTAAGGAAAACTACAACCATCTAGAACTGTCCTAACTAAATACTTAAATTATCAAAATCGGCACCAATTAGAGAAAACAACAAACTTCCTATTTTATTTGAAATTTTGGCTTGAAGCAGCTGACAAGGACGTGGTTTCATTTGCCCAATGCTATATAGTTTATGGTCAACAAAAATTGGGTCGGAGTATTGGGCACGGTGTCAGCATAGTACAGTCAACCTATAACAAAATTAAACCCTGGCAAACGTGCCCTAAAAGTGTCTTATCGTACAACATAAATAAAGATCTCCACAAACAAATTTACTTCCAAAATACAATAAATAGATCAATCACGGCCATCAATAAATAATAAAAAAATACTGATAGTAACAAATCACTTACAACCACAATTGTCCACAAGTTTGTTTGGCCAGTAATGCAAGAACAATAAGATAAATAAATACAGTATAGCATAACATCATATTCTATGTCAATATTTCTTTGAAAAGATTTCAACGAACCATTGGTTTGTTTGCAACGGCTTTTGATTGCTCGAAAATATAAATGTATGTATATAAATATAGTAACTGCTTTCTAGCAATAACGTCTTCGACGATCTACCAACTATTATCACAAGTAAAATCAATTAATGAGTATTTTAATGATTTTTAACTGAATAAAGCGATAAAGTTATCATACAAAATTTGATAAGAAATTCTTAACAGTACGCTGTTAGTTGCTCGGAAAATCGTGTTTTAAGAATAATTAATACGATATATTTCCAGAATATTATTTAATTGATCTAGCTATACCAAGAAAAATTAAATACTAATAACATATAATATACAAGAATTATAATTTATGATGTTACTTATGTGAACTCAGTTGAGCGAGTATTTTCATAAAAATGTTCGAGAAATGTTGGAAAAAATTTGAGAGGTAGGCAAAGATCAAACAAACTAGCCTACTTGTTAAAATTAAATTTACTTAAAAGTCAGAATACACGAGAGGGAGCTCATAATTAGCTCTATTATTCAGCGGTCGCTTTTTTCCTTTCTTCTCTAATAGCCTTGAGTGATTAATGTAAACGTCAAATAGAAATAAAATAACAAACATTCCTTTTCCTTAAAAAAGAAATATGTAATAAATTAATAAATAAAATTTATTAAGAAATAAATTTATCAAAAAAACTTTGCATAAAGAGCTTGTTTGTACCTATTCAACATAGCTAGTTGTTATATCCGAGAATGACAAAAAAACATTCTACGCATCTTTATGTAGAAAATATTCGACATGTTGCCGTCACATTTTTCGAAATACACGTCATTAAAGGAAGATATATCATTTGAATCATCACTTCTATCGGCGGCATCAAACAAAGAAAAACATCAAATCAGAACTTTTTGCAGATTCTTTATGGTCAACGTTGCTTTTGAGATTTACCTAATAAAGCGAAAGTTAAAATAAATCATAAAGGTCTGTAGTTTGAAAAGAACTTTTTACAATATTGCACACGTTCTTAATGTACAACTAACAATCTTGTTATATACAAGTAGCAAATAAGCATGGCAAGAATTTCCGGTATTTTTCCCAACCGACCTCATCAATATTTTCTCTTTCATTCAAGCTTTTTAGTGTATGAAACTTTATCAAGTTAAGTGTTCTTTTTAATACATTAGTAGTGTATCCTGTTTGTATGAACTCGAAAATGAAGTTTATAGCTAGCCGATCATTTAAACCTATCTATGAGATTTAATACGATCTACTAGCGATAATTTTTACATTTCGGAGACAACTTACCAAGTCTTTATAAGTACAAATATTTACATTATCCTATTCAAGCTTTCATTTAAACAATTTAGAGAATGAGCCACCAACTTTTAATCAAAGACACATTTATTGACCAGAATGTCTGATGAAGGTCTGATAAATGATTTACAGGGCCGTCGACACCGGGGTGGGTGGGTGTTCCATGCCCACCCCCCCCCACACACACATTTTTGTTGAGTAAAGTTTGCTTTTTTGTAGCAAAGAAAAAACAAGAATATTTTAAGTTCATTTTATTTTGCTTGTTAAGCATTGCACTCTGCATGAAATCATACTGCAGGGACATCCCTACTTGAGTGGACTAATGTCGATTATAAAAGAATGCCGAGTCGTTTTAGGCCAATGTAGCCGCCTTAAAAGCTCAAAAATGTTCATAGGAAGCACCGCCTCCTAAAACTCCCGCTGGGGGGACTTACAGCGCTCCCTAGACTGCACAGCTGAATTCTTCGGTCGCTTCGCTCGTGCTGGGCCCTCCACTTCCAAATGCGTGTCGACGGCTGTCTCAAGACAGCCAAGGTTACTGAGGATTTTCATGTTGGGAATTTTGGACTTAATGTTGTCCGTACATTTTTCACAAAAACAATATTTCCCTCCTTTATATGTGGTAAGCAAAGTTAAAAAGGGGATAATTTTAGAAAATCCCCTTCTACAGGCCAATATGCTCCTCTTACCTATTGGCCTCAAAAAGGTGATTCGAAATAATAGCAACTACAGTTGACTCTCTCTAATTCGAAGCTGTATTATTCGAATCTTTTTGTTATTCGAACAAATTATATTCTCCCTTGAAACAACGACATTAGAGATTCAACATTCTGTAATTCGAACGTTCTCTTAAATCGAACAAAAAATAAGGTCCTCTGGAAGTCGAATTGCAGAGAGTCTACTATGTAACTACGAAGTGCATAAATTACGTTAAAATTCAAGCACTGGATATAACTAGCAGTTTTTAATTCTAAAGATAAAAACGTAGAATTGTTGGACCATAGCAAGCATTTTTCAAATTCCTGGGCGAGGGGGACAGAGATAAAGATAAAGGCTTGAATGCATTGTGTGTATCTGTTATCAAAGAAATAGGGTCGCTCAAAGCAATGATGGTGGTATTGCAGGTCCAACCGTGCCAAGCTATGCGCAATAATTCATGACAATATCTTAAATTTGCGTATTTTTCTGAAGCTAGATTTGTAATCAAAATGAAATAAAGATTTAGATAAAATTTTTCCAATCTTTGAACCAATCATTTGAAAGAAAAGACGAAGAATATCGTTAAAAGAATTGTGGTATTTTTCGAGGCTGAAGAGATACTTTATATTCAATAGAGTAGTGAAACCATGCACTTCTATTCCAAATTGTCAAGGGAGTTGGAATTTTGTTCGATTTACATGATTATTCGAATTATAGAAGTTCGAATTCATATACATCGAACTTCAAGGGACCCAAGAATTTGATTGATTCATATGATTGTTGAATTACTGCAAGTATAAGAGTTTTAATGGTTGGAATTACCGAATGAAATGATGTAAACTGTACATTGTTAAAAAAAGTATGAAACACATTGAAAGGGCGAGGGTAGCATTCTTTTCTATTTTCAAATCAATAAAAATTATTCTGGGGTAGGGACAAATCTTACAAATGTTTTTTATGTTTGGTTCGCTGCAGCCAATGAAAATTAATTTAGTCAACAGATTTAAAATCCAAAGCAGTTGGATGGTAAAGAAGTAGATAAAAATTTGTAGGATCGGTTTTCTAAAGTTAATTGCCATAAAGTAAATACAAAAATACATAACTGGAATGCACGTTTTGTAAATGTAAAATGGGAAATTGATAGAGAAGGGATGTATTTCGTCTGTCTATGGTCTGAAATTGCTCAATAACTAATTTTCATATACTTGATTCTTTAACTGCAATATTTCTTTCAAATCCCTCTATTCGCTTGCCAAATAGATAAACAAATAAATAAATAAATAAATAAATAGATAAATAAACAAATAAATAAATAAATAAATAAAAGATAAAGAAATGAACAATGTATATTGCCAATTAATAGAACTTAGAAAATAAATTATCAGCAAAAGTATAACTTCGGTGAGCAAAAAATATTTCAGATGAAAAAGATACTTTGTATTTTTCAAGCATGAAAGCAAGTTCCCGAAGTAATGCTGCTATGGATAAAATATTTCCAATTTCAACACTCATTCACTGATTTCTTAATTATACACATTAATTATGACGCAGTAATTGTCACTAATTATGCACAAATTGTGATTGTCCTTTCGATAAAATGACATTCGGTTATTTATTTTACAAACCAGTGTCATATTGTTTCATAGTTTGTGTGTGGTATTTGCAAATGTCATGTAGTATCACCTAAGTGTATTTATGCATGTAAGTCTCAATTTCCAAACAACTAGATGACTAATATACTCAAGATTCATGTTGATAATTCTCGCATACGAGACAAAAGGCTATCTTAAGGCATGAC
>JANSTP010314583.1:0-16872 GCA_025330745.1 Cladonema radiatum | reverse complement strand
GTAGACCTTTATTTAGAGTTGAATACCATGCCAAACAGGCATAATCAAAATGAGGTTGAATCAGAGCATTGCAAAGAGGGCGCTTTAGGATAGGAGTTAAAAAATTTTCCTTGCGGTATAAAAATGATAAACTTGAATTAATTTTATTAATTACATTTAAGGCCATCGCTTCACCACTCACATTTTCATCTAAAATACACCCTAAATAAGTTACTTTCTGGTGCTGAACAATATTTATGTCTTTAAAATCAATGTTAAGGGCATTTTGCTTCTTTTTACGTTTAGGGCATAAAAAGTATTGATTTTGTTTTATCTACACTAAAATGAATGCTGAGTTTATTGTCTACAAACCAGTCGCATAAGGTCGAAAATTCAAGCAAAAGGGTAGTCTCTATATCAATAGCGTCTTTACCCTGAAAAATTAGACAAGAGTCATCTGCATACAATAATATTTTGCAATCTTTAAGGGATTGTAGCACATCATTAACATATAATAGAAAAAGGAGAGGACCTAGTATCGACCCTTGAGGGACTCCACACGACAAATTACCTATTTGGGAAAACTCATTCTCTAAAGAAACACCAAAAAACCTATTGTCTAGATAAGACTTAAACCATTGAACTGTGGGATCAGAAAAGTGATGTAACTTTAATTTTTCAATTAAAATGTGTTGGTCGATAGTATCAAAGGCTTTTTGAAGGTCTATAAGTACCATCCCTGTCACCATACCCTTATCAAAACCACTTAAAAGTATGTCACTGAGAAAAGCCAAACAGCAATCAGTCGAATGTTGCTTACGAAAACCAAATACCTTAGAGATAAGTGGAAGCAATGAAATAGGCCTATTGTAGGTTCTGATTGCGCGCCTTTTTTGAAGAGAGGCTTCAATTTAGCTATTTTGCAATTTCTCGGAACACAAGACAGTTTCATAGAGAGATTGCAGAGTTTTGAGATAGGTTCTTTCAAAATAGAGGCACCATCTTTCAAAAATCTTCCCTGAATATTATCAAAACCAGCTGCTTTGTCTGTATTAAAATTTCTTAAAATCAATCCAACATCATCAGCAGGGAAGTAATTTAAATCGAATGTTTCCCAGATCATTGTAGTAACTTTTCACAGACAGAATACTAAATCGGCCTGTTGGAGAGGGGAGTTTGTTGACTAGATTCAAAGCTAGGTTAGAGAAATAATCTTTAGATATTTGAGTATTTTCATATGCATTGAAACAAAGCTTATCATCATATGTTTTTAGAGCAATCTTAGATGAGTTTGGGATTTTTTATTTTTAAGACCGAGACTGTTTAGAGTTTTCCAAAGTTCCTTTGGTTTAGAAATATTGCTATTTAACTCATTCTTAATAAAATCCCTTTTTATTTCTTGAATCAATTTTTTTTGTTCTATATTTTACCTCTTTAAATAAACCAAAATTAATCTGAATATTGTTAGATTTAATTTTCTTAAAAAGTTCGTCTCTCTCACTAACACTCTCTGCAATTTCACCATCAAACCAGTCCTGAGATTTATTATTTATCCACGCTTCTTTCATGGGAGCAATAATACTAACAACATCCGTAAGTTTTAAACAAAAATCATCATACGCTTTGTCAATGCAATCATAATTTTCATAATTCGGAAAGCAAAATTCAGAGAGTTTTGAACAGAAATTGTCTGCATCATAATTTTTCAAAGAACGAAAAGAGATACTATTATGTTTGGAGAAGACAGGCTTAACAGCTTTTCTAGTACAATATATAAGCTGGTGGTCCAAGAGACCAATATCAATGACCCTACTTTGGGAAAGATCTGAAACAAGGATATGATCTAGTAAGGTAGATGAATGGCTTGCTATACATGTGGGAAGAAGAATTAATTGTTGTTAACCAAAAAGCGTACAAAATTAAAAGATCAATGCTAAAATCACCTAGTAAAAACGCTTCATTTTTTCACATTGTAGCAAGTCGAAATTGTCATATAACTTATCAAGAAAATTAGTGTTATTTGGTGCCCTATAGAAAACTCCTATGGTGATTGGTTTAGATTTGGGAAGAAATAAATCAACAACAAGATTTTCTACGTCCTTTGAAAGGATAAATTTCTGGCTATGGCCACTCCTCCACCCCTCTGATTTCTATCGTTTCTCAAAACGCTATTACCAGCTATTCTTATTTCATTATCATCAATAATGAAATCAAGCTTAGATTCAGCAATTCCAATGACAGAAGGGTTACATTTACTAGCGATGCTTTCGATTTCTTCTATTTTGGGAAGTAGACTATTTACATTCAAATACAAAAAGTGCAAGCCTCTTTTATTAAAAACACTCCAATTACTAATGACTTGAGGCCCTGGATTAGTCTCAATATCTCCTGATGTTATTAATAGCAAGTTCCCATAAAATACAATGACAGGGATCAAAAATATTGAAAACAGCTTATGTTGGATGCTTTTGCTCGTAGGAAAAACAGGATAAAACTTATAATATCAATTTATTCCATCAATTTAAAAAATGTGAAAAAATCATCTCTATGGAAAAATGTCTATTAATCATGCCAAGGGAAAAGATATGGATCATATATTAAAACAAGAAAAATCTACATGAACGGCATAAAACCATTTAATAAAACGTCTTTCTTTTTTGTTTTCATCGTAGACTGCTTTAACATCTTGCAGTCCCGGTTTCAATGGGTCAGGAGTGCTCATGCGATGAAAGAAATTCTATTTACATTATACTTTATATATTAGACGAAACTCAAAACTTTAGACGAACCGAAAATTCATTTTATATTTTCTGATTCCATCATTATTCCTTTACTTACACTTTAATCTTAGTTAACAACAAGGCTTAGCAGTAGAAGTAGAAATGTGCATTAAAATAAGGTGAAAACGAGATAAATAGAAAATAAAAAATAAAACCAATGAAAAAAAGTATAAACACTTTTCACTAGAAAAATATTTAAAACATTAAATGAAATTACATCAATATTATCAAGCCGCAGTCTTTATTCAGCTTATGACTATGCAAATAGTTGTGGGATGTGGGATGAAAAAATGCAAAAAAGAAAACATCTAACAGAACACTTAGAAGAAATGGACTGTAGGTTTATGAGATTACTTCATTGATGAGTTGATGCATGGTTCTAAAGCACATCAACAAGGTCAAGTTTTCCACTTATAAACCATCTAACATCTAAACCATCCAACAGAACACTGAGAAATCTGAAAATTTGTGAAATTAGTTCACTGAAGAGTCAATGCATGGTTCTTAAAAAGTTTAACTAGCTCAAGTTGTTTACTTTCAACTGCAATATCATAAGGAGTATAGTTCTGATTGTTTTTTATATATATGTCCGCATTCTTATGCAATAACAACATAATAATATCAAAAGATGGACTTTCACCTGCCACATAATGTAGTGGCGTTGATCCACACTCATCTTTTGCATTGATATCTATTTTACTGCTAGAAAGTAAAAATTTAACAATGGCACTCTTATCTCCTTCTACAGCATAATGAAGTGGTGTTTTACCTTTATAATCTCTCAAATTAACTTCTATTTCGTTAAAGGATAATAACAATTCAACTATATCAACACTTTCTGCATCAACTGCAACATGCAGTGGTGTACGGTCCTTATTGTTTTTCACATTGATATCATTTTCATTGTAAGATAATAGCAATTTTACACATTCTTTTTCGTCTGTCAGTATAGCATCACGTAGTAGTTCGAAACCATATTCACCTTTTGTATAAACATCAACTTGACTATGCAATGAAAATAACTTCACCATATCAATCACATCTCCGTTAACAGACAACTGCAATGATGGCTTAATCAGGATTTTATCATTTCCTTGATTTAGTCCTATGTTCATTAAAAATTTCAATTCTTCAAGGTCACCACGATCTATTGCATCCATAAAAAATGGAGAAATGTTCATTAGCTCTAACAATTGCCTAGTAGAACCATTGCAATTGCAAAATTTAAGTGATGCACCATCAAAACCATTAATATGAGTTTTATAAATATTCCAAAGTTCCATCAAAATCTTTCCTGTGAAGTTATTAATGTTGCTTTTTAAAAAGTGAAGTAACTCTCTGGAGAAATTGTTACAATCAATATTTGATTTGTTGGACATAATAAATTCATACAAAACTTGAACATTGTCACTTGACAACACATAATCAATAGCCATATCAATGCAATCTATAAAAGAAGCAAAAGATAGAAATAAACATAATTAACATCATAAGTAGAAATAGTTTATGAGCATTAGCCTAAAAAAAAAACATTTAAAAGACCATGAATGTCATTCTCAATTTGAGCCTTTGCCAAAGGTCATCCTTTTTTTTTTCAAGCCAAAGAAGAAAATAATACTGAGCGCTTTGATTTTGGTAGTAATAAAATTGATAAATGAGGACTGTAACTGACTGTAAACCCAAAAAACTTATTGAAAAAACATAGCAAACACATACTTCTTTTGATATTAGGATTTAGCCTCAGTTGTAAGACCACAAAAAAGGACTAGAAATACAGAAATTCTATACGGATTGATGAAAGCTACTTTCAAATTCAAAATCAAATTTGAGATTAAACATTATTTTGATAATTTTCCCAATTAATAGATACTTTAATTTAAAAACTTTTATATTTAATGAAAAGTTAGCCTCCTGCAAAGATATTGAACTTTTTAGGGAAGCATTGTTATATTATATTATGAATAATTGCCTCACAACCAAATAAAAAATTTTCAAAACTAATCAAAAGTACAATTCTACTTAAGCTTTAAAAGCCGATTTGGTCAAGGCTAAATTATTTGCATATTTCAAAAGAATAAGCTTATAAAAAAACTTTGAATTTAAAATAGAAAACAAATAAATAAAATCGAAATGAGGAAAAGAAAGCTAAAGCACATGGCAAAAAGACAAAGAAATGAGATACCACTGAACAAATTGTCTGAATATTGATATTTCTTTTCCTTTGCAGATACCAAACCGGTGAAGAGAAACCTATAACAAAAATTAGGAAAATATTGGAAACTTTCAATAATTCTTAAGGCCTTGGAATTTGAAACACTTACAATATTTTCACTAATTTTGAATTTATGTATTACTAATTCTTAAAAGAGTAGATTCTTTTATATCAATTAAATTTAATTCCTTTGTAATTTATATAAATATTTTGCCATAATAACAATATATGGATATGCATGAATTGAAAAAACAACAAGTTAAAAATATATAAGCATAAGCTTTTCGATTTTATTAAATCATCGTCAGTGCTATCTATAAAATGAACAAGTTAAAAAATTACAGTAAAATATTTGTTACTAACGGTTGTTATGGTAACAGTTAGAACTTAGAAAACATCTAGGGAATACAAATATTGTAATGACTTGCTCTTACATCACTACTATATAACATCACAAAAACAGTAATACATAAAAACGTCAGATAACGGAAAAAAGCTATGTCACCCTAATTCTGAAAATGCTTAATTAGTTTTCCATTTGTTTGTTTAGACTTGGATTTTTTGTTGCAATTGCGTAAGCCTCGAGAATTTCCCTTTTCTTGGTATGAACAGGCGTGATCATTATAATTGTCCACGTGAAACTATGACCTGGAAAATCACTTATATGTTTAGCAAGTTCTGAATTTGTTGCTAGGTTACCATGTTCTTCCCAACGAGTTTCTGCATTTCTTTTTGTCTCACCATTATAGCTTTTTGAGCAGATATTACATACTCCTTGGTATATGCAGTTTGAATTGAATTGCCGCTATTTACAACAAGCTTTTTACCATATCTAACAAGTTACAAAAAACATCTGCTAGCATTGGGTTTATAGAGAAGTGACTTCATTTAAACGTTATACCAAAGTTTGCAATTATTCAAGGACAATTTACAAGTAAGGGAGAAAAACACCAAGACGGCTGTTAGTTTCACACGTTTGTAAACATATAAACACTTTAAACGACCTAAAAATTGAGTATGGGAAGACTAAAGAAAACTTATCCGAACATTGTGGACTTTTGTCATCCAAGTTATTGGTAAGAAGGATTCAAATTAAAACAAGGAAAAGTCGTATAGAATCTCTTAAAACTAAGAATAAAAAGCTTAACTAATTAAAACCTAGTGTTATTGATGAATGATACAAAATACCTGTTATAAACTTATCCAGTCGTAATTTAACCACAAATGAGATCAACCAATTGAGCTTTGGTTTAGACCACTGCTTTATAGACAAAAATAAACACATAAAAAGAAATTTAGCTGCTGAAATGGAGTTATTATAGTCCAAAGTAGATGTCCAAATAGAACCTGAAGAAAAGGGAAAACTTCCATGAGTTTTTTACGTGAATATACAGACATATTTAGTAAAAATGTTTATAAGGCCAAAGACAACACATACAAAGTTTTAAAAGACTTAATTGAAGATAATGCTATTATCGTAGTACCTGGAGATAAAGATTCATCAGTTATTGTTATGAATAAGTCTGATTATGTTGAAAAAATGGAAAGCATGATAAACGAAGGCATTAGAAATGGTATATATGAAGAAACCAATGACCAAACATTAAAAGATCTTAAGAATTTCAAAGACTTTTTATATCGTAATTTTAAAAAACATCCAAGTTACAACAAAATGTACCCTAGCTCAAACCAACCAGCTAGATTATATGGCACAGCTAAGACGCACAAGTTCTAATCAAAGAATGATATAACGATTGATAAGTTGAAATTCAGACCAATCATAACACAAGAAGGTACGTGCATGTATGACACTGCCCAAGTTATATCAGACTATCTCAAGCCACTTTATTCAAACCATAAGTATATTATAAAAACCACACAAGACTATGCTGATATAATATCATCTTTACCACTACTTCAATCGGATGAGGAATACCTTTCCTATGACGTTGAATCACTGTTCACAAACATACCGATACAAGATACGATAGATTTCATAATAGAAGAGATATATTCCAACAAAAAATTAGAACCGATTTGCAGTAAATTGATATTCCGTAGATTGTTGAAAAAATTAGCAACAGTGAGTACTTTTTTATTTCAATCGAAGTACTATAGACAGGTAGATGGTTGTACAATGGGTGGTCTATTGTCAGTCACTATATCAAATATCTATTTCACCAAACTGGAAACAGATATTGGATTAGGATGATTTGTTCCAAAAGATGAATAGCTATCACCCAAGAATGTCCCTTACAATCGATGTAAAACCTAAATACTTCTTAGATACAAAATTCGAAATCTCTCCAGATGGAAAAGCCGAAACATCAGTTTATAGAAAACGGAACAAGTTTCCAAGCCATTGAACCTCTAAGGTACCAAAGAGATACAAAAGAAATGCAATAAATAGTGATTTAAGCAGAGCGTGGCGTATATCATCTAGTTTTACTGAGGAGAAAAACATTATTTACGAAAAATTTACTAGCGCCGGATTTCCACCCAGATTCATCAAATTCAACATTAATGAATTTGAAAGAAAAAAGTGTATTTTTTGTTGTATGATGTTATTAATTGAATTTACATTCCTTATTTTAGAGTATTTAGGTATTACTTTGTCATTTTTTCAGTTTTTTGATGTATTTTATTTCTTGATTATAACTTCCTCGATTTCAAGGCTACCACTGTGTAAGGGACAATTATTTCCTGATTCATTCTGATACTTTTGTCTAAAAATTGTGGAATTATTAAAAAATTTATATTATTGTTCAAGGTTAATTTAGCAGTGTTTTAGAGTGCAAACAAATTATGTTCAAGACATCAGTAGAATCTTCCTACTCAACTCTGCCATCTACATTTTCAGATTATAGGATAATGAAATCCTCTGTAACATTTATAAATGAATGCAAAAAGATAAATTAATAAACAAACAAATGAAAAGCATTTTAGTATACTTACTTCTTAAGAGGATTGAAAGTAGAATGATACATTTTTCCCACATATAACAAGGTGTCGTCACAACACAGCAAGTAAAGCTTATTTTGAAAAGCATCAATATTGCACTCATAAAAATTGACTATATCTAATTTCTTCCATGCATCAATCAATGGTGCATGAACCATGTCGGTAGAGCTGTCTATGTTGTCAGTTATCACATGAAGTTGTTTAGTTGCACGCGAAAGACATTCAATCATTCGGTATTTTAAGTACTTTCGTCCCATAGGTAACATGAAAATAAAGTTTGTGAATTCGAATCCCCTTACAGATGCATAGTCAGTAAGAAGAATCTTGTAACTTTTCTCTTTATCTGAAAACATATTTATGTCCATAGTAAAATCATAAACATATTCCTTCAAGAAAGAGTAGACACTTGCATACAAATCTTCATCATATGTACAAACCACAAACTTATCATATTCTTCATCCTCATTACTAACTATATGTTTGATAACTGCATGGTAGAAGCTGAATTTAGTGTAATAGTTCCAACATTTCTGTTTACCACAATAGTAAACATGTATTGGACCACACGTGACTGCATGTCCGTTACTAATATTTTCACTGAATGAAAACTTTGTTGTGTAACACTTACTGTTATTACGTTGATTTTTTTCCCTCCCACGCTCTTTATCAACAATGTTAGCAGCGTATGAAAAATAACCTGCATGCTTTGACGAACAATGAGTTGACTCTAGTATATGAGATGTAACTTTTATAAATTCATTTATTTCAGTAGAAGACCGCAATCCGTAGTCGAGAAAAAATGTAGAAAATGAAGTTTGCTCTGACAGTGAGTCAAATTGATATCCAAGATCAAAATCATTTTTTATTGAGTCATGTCCTTCAACAAATTCTTCTACCATAGATTGTACAGCAACGACAATATAAGAATTTTGAAATTCACACATAATTTTTTGCAGCTTTCGTACTTCATCTTTAACAATATATGAAGCATCATACTCATCAATAAATAGATGAACAGTTTTATTTTTCCAAACTGCTTCAACATGCTTCAAAATATTGAAAATACTTGGAGTTACTAGAAAAAAAGAATATTGTTTGTTTAACTTTTTAGCATTTATCACTATTATCATTTTTTGTGGATATTTTTCTGCTACAATTCTCATGGTATGCTCATATTTCGATTGATGATCACAGCATACCAAATAGAAAATATCATTGCTGCCTGCAGAATTAATCTTCCTTTCCAATAAATTGAGCAAAACAAGACTTTTACCACTTCCATAGGAGCCTCGCAAAAGAATATGGTTTTTATTTGAGTGAATAGCTTCATATTGTGTTGGAGATAAGAGAACAAGTTTTTTCAATTCTTCAAATTGATCGTCTGTATGTGAACAAAATGATGGAAGGGAATTATTGATCAAAGCTTCATTTGTTATCATTTTCTTCTTAACGTTTGCGCATGTATCAATTGATGATTTTGATAACTTTGAGCTCTTTTTTAATTTTCGAATTATACTTGAATATATTTTACTGTACCAATCTTTGAACCTATTTAAATTAACCAATGTATGTTCTTGAACATATAAATTATTTCTCTGACAGGGTTTGCAGTATGACTTGCCGTCCTCCTCAATAATAACATTTATTTGAATGACATCCTTCAATTCTTCATGAAGAATATTGGATATTTGGATATTCTTTGTCGATTCATGTAAAGCTTGACCTGCTCCTTGATTAGATCTTGTTATGTATAGTACAACATTATCATTTGTAAGGAAACAAAAATAATGATCATCAGATGTTTGTTTGGGAAACACTCCTCCCTTAAATTTATTGATGTGTTCAGCATAATGGTATCCATAAACAGCAAATCCTTTATCATTTGTCACTTCAATATGTGATTTTAATGTCAAAAGTACTGGATCGATATTTTCATTATCAAAAAAATTAAATGCTGGCAATTCTTTAAGCATTATATATATATCCATGAATCTGTTTTGACTTTGAACCCATTCTTGGTAACTTTGATAATCAACGCATTGAAAATCACCAGAACCAACACAAACTTTAACAGTTGTATTTTCTTTGTTTATACCAAGTGCTTTTGCATCTTTATATACAAATGGATGACCAACGTATGTAAATTCTTGCGACATGGAAGTGTGAACTAAAAGGAAGATTATAGTAGGTTATAAATTAAAAACATAGCTTTATTGTAACAAAATCTTAAACATCACAATTACTGATAATCTATTTTAAGTTATTGCCAATTCTACTTATTAACAATAATATAAAATCATAAAAACAGATATAAACATTCAAAAACAAATGCTGTAAGAAACTCGCTTTCTTTCCTGTTTCTTAGACAAATCAAATCCCTTAAAAATTTTTCTTTTTTTCTGGATTATTTAAAATTTGTAAAGGACGAGCACATATAGAAACATGTCTAAGAAGGCCAGTTTTTAATTTTGCAAATGACCAACTTCTATTTAATCGAACCTCTATAAAGCAACTATGTATTTGTCTGAAATAAAGGTAACTATTGGCACTTGAATGCATTTAATTTGTCATATGTCACAAGGTGAGAAAGGTATGCATAATTTATTAGGTGAAAAATAACAAGAAAGGTTTTCATGTAATAATTATCTGTTGTACTTCTCAAAATGTTTTCCATAAAAAATAGACTATAGATTAAACACATTATGTACTATAAATATTCAAGCTGGTAATCCATAATGATTTGAGATCATCGGCTAGTTATAATTGATTTGAGATTTATTGAGACCTCCCCACCACCCCCGACCCCCCGTAATTTTTTCTATATAACTTTTGAATGACGAAATTGCCCCCCTTAAACTATTTTAGACCAAAAAAGCCCAGTCTAGATAGGGTTAAAAACAAACATGCTAAAAATAGACATATGGCTTACAATTTTTGTTGTAGTTGAGTGTTGCTGCTACTGCTGCCACACTGAGCTTAATGATTTCATTGTTTTGCATTTCTTTTAGTATTTCTGTTATATTTTGAATTTCCTTATATTAGTGTGCTTCTAAAGAAGTTCTTACTAATTTTTTCCCAACACTTTCTCCTATAATTAAGCTGAGTTATTTTATTAAAGTATAATCAGTGATACAAAACGGAATGTTAATTCAGACATATATGATGACTCTGTTTATGACATTATGATGTTTCTGATAATCTGCAAAAAAACCTGTCAAGTATCAAATTTGATTAACAAAATGCCAAATAAACGTAAGGGCTTAGTAAACATACCTAAATCTTCTGGTATTTCTGCAAGAAGATGTGGAAATGTAGTTTCCATTTCTTCAATCACATCGATGCCATCATCAAATTTTTGTAAAATAATTCTCCAAAATCCCCATGTTTCATCTTTTTCACTATCACTCAAGTATGTATAAATCATATCTTGATTGCGTTGAGCAAACTCTTTTGAAGTTGTTGCTGATTTGTATGTTTGCTCCAAGCAACATAAATAGCGTTCTTTCAAACAAAGTATTCGACCAAATAATCTCCAATGTGCAACACGTTTTGATATTTCCTCAATAACTGCAATGAAAACACAACTACAATTAAGGCAAATACAAAACATATAAATTTATTGAAGCAAACTTCGAAATCTTCAAAATTTGAAAGGTACACTTAAAAACTAGACTTGAAAAATGAAAAGAGAATTATCAGACTTGCCTGCATCATCATATGTGAATGAAAGTTTTATCTTTCTTCCGTAAAGCTATGAATCTTATCTTATAAAAGCCCCAATTAAAGCAATTAAAAAATTATCTTAAAGAGGTACTATCAGATTTTTTCTAATTTTCTTAAAGAGGCACTATCAGATTTTTTTTTTAATTTACTGACTGGAATAATTAGCTTGAATAGTATTCAGAAAAATATTTTTTTTTACCCCAAATTCTATTCGAAAAGAGGGGAAAATGGGCCTTTTTGCCGAAAAAAACGAGTGTTTTCGTTTACAGAAATCAGTAAAAGTGAGTCGCTCTGCTAATACTATTTTCAAAAGAAGATATTTCTTTTATGATTATTTTCAAAACAAAAATATTTCTTTTACGACTATTTACAAAAGAAAAAATTTCTTTTATGAAGACAAAGAAAAAAATGGTATTTATTTTACTTGACCTTTGACATCGAAATGTCATATTGATAATGAAGAAGAAAATTACCATGGAAACATCATGACGAAAGTAACGTGATAGAAAAACCAATTATATTATTTTTCTTATGATTTCATATTATTTTCACCATTTTTGGCCCAAATAAGTACTTTTATTGAAATATTTCTCTGAAATAAGCATCAGTCATATCATCAAAAACAATTTGATAGTGCCTCTTTAATAATGAGTAGAACAAGAAAACAGAAGAAGAAAACTCAGACAGAAAACTCGTTCAAGTGGGCTTGTAGTTTTGATACATGGGTTTCAAAATGATGATTTCTCATGTATAATTTAAACAGTGACATAGAACTTAACAAAACTAGTATTTGAAAGGTAGTACATAAATTAATAATGACATGATGCATCTTCAACAAATGAAAGAGTGTTACATTGTGCTTAAAGGCTCTTATTACAGATATAAAAGCTTCCTTCTTCATTGAAATATAAGTGGGTAAATGATATATGGGAATTACCAATCAAATGATTTATGAGAATTACAAAAATTTACAAAAAGACAACAAATATATTTCATAAAATTCTGATTTTCGATCCATTTTTCTTCCAAAATGCATATCAAGCTAGCTAAATTTACAGGTATGTTTTTTCACAAACTTTCTTCAAAGAAACTACAAGAATTATGTCAATTTGTTGCAAATATAAGAAGATGCTACTGATTTTGTAAATGATAGTATCCCGTGACTTAACACGCCAGGTATGTATACTACCTTATACTACCTTATATACTACCTATACTACAAAAAAATATTGCCGGCAGTGAAGCAGACAATGCCGAAATATTTCCATTTGGATATTGCTTTCACTGTGTCCAGGCAATTGGTGAAGCAGTTGTTATTTCTAAACACAGTTTTTTATATGTCCGAAATGTTTGCATAAGTTTCCAAGAGGGAAACTACTTGAAGCTTAAAATGTGATTATGCAACTTCAATACTGTCTTCTACCATTTTCAATGTAGTATTTTGAACTATTTCAAATAAACATTAAGAAGTGCTAAACATTATTCACAATGGAATGCGGACTTTTGCATAATTACAGAAAAGTCCAACAATGTGTGATTGCTAGTTTCTACTGATTGTCCTAGACTAACCATACATTTGAAATAAGGTGGAGCCACCCAATAATCCTGCCATCAGTTATCAGTATGAACCTTATTCCAATATAAAATGACAAAATATGTTGGAAATTAATTGTAATGAAATACCGCAGGTTAATCTGAATTATAGCAGCCTTTGAAACTATTTTGGAAAGCCTAAATATAAATTATTTATTACAGAAAGTTTTAAAAGAATTTTGATAAATTACTTAATTTTAACTGTTATGAACCTTGATTTTGAAAAGATATAGAAACAGATTAGCAAATAATGAGATAGGATTCGATGTGATTGATATCATAATAATTTGTTTAAATAGAATATTATTCACTATGAAATAACAATCTTCTACTAAATATTTACCTTTACCTTTAACACTTGTTATCAAAAAAATACAGTTTTTCGGTTTATCCTTTACTCACTAGGGACGATTAGTTGATAATTTGAAAAATGTGTTCTCCCCACCATTAAAAACTAAAGCGCGCAATAATAACATCTAAAACATCTATTAGTTAGCTTTTTCTGCTTGTGTTACGTATATTTAACAAGCTTATCACCTCTCTGTTATTTTGCACCACCCAAAATCCATTACCTGAAGAGAAATACTGACATTATAAAAACAGTCTTTAGTGACTTTTAATGTTTTTCATGGGAGACAATTATGTTTAGCAGGAATATAAGAGATATAAATTTTTTTCTCAAGGTCTTTCGAGTTACTAGCCACCATGTCTTCAGAGAAACAGTCAATAATCTGTTGATATCTTGGATTTTTAGGGTAATTTATCAAGCCAAGATCTTTACTCAGTACAAATGCATAAAATCTTTCACAAATTACTGCTACATTTACTTTTGCCTTGTCAATAGGAGTCACAACTCACAATTTTCTGAAGATTATCTAAAGCCGTTTTTATATATGGAGAAGTGACTCTCTTTCATGCTAATATGTTGAGGTTTATCTTAATATTTATGACTTCATGCCATTTGGAGAAAGCTGCTCTAGAAATGCTTGTTTTAACAACAAAGGATTATTAGCCTTCTCAAACATTTTCTTTAGCTATTAGTTTTTTTAATTGATTTTTCTCCAAGGAGGATGTGCTGATGATGACCGTCTTAAAACATTTATTTCTAGAGATCCCTGAATTTCTTTTTATTAGATTTCATGAAATACTTTCGAGACCGTTCCTGATGTCTTAATATGGTTCATGCCTCTTTTATATAGTAAATGTCTATTAAAAACTGAAGCATTGCACCTCTTTCCCAATAATTTAAATCTAAGACTTAAGTTTAAGCTTACTTTTATTGAGTTAATTCTGTCAAAAGTAGTGTACACCTCAGAAAAATATAGTTTAAGTCATTTCAAATAAGCATAGGAAGACATAATTTAATAATAAAATTTCTTAAATACCTTTATCAAGGCCAGAAGCAGCGATTTTATTTCTTTCCGTATATAACACGGTGCATTTTATTTGCTTGCGTTTGAAAAATAAATTATTATGCAAATAATTATTCATGAAGGCCTTTCTAACAAAGACTCTAACATTAGTAAATACTAACTCTGTCTCTAATATTAACACCATTATTGAAAACTTGTGTACTGTAATGACACTTTTGTTAATTCACACAATTATCAAAACAATAATTATCTGTTGCTTTAGTTTTTAATTTTTTTTTCTGGCAACAAAAGTTTTATAAAGTAATTACAACACAAAAAGTTTAAGCAGTAGGAAAGAAAATACTGCACTATTTGAGATTTATATAAAATGTTTTGCGTACAACTGTAGGCTTTTTCAATTAATTCCTTCAACTAAAAATTTGTCTTAAAGATTGTCCATAATACAATAAAACAGTCAAACTCCAACCAATCAAAAAAGATTTTGCTAGAAAATATTGATATAATGAATAAACTTATACCTAATCGAGCAAAAATTTAAAAAACAACACAAGGAAATATAAAACTAGTAAAACAAGAGAGACATAAACCAGAATGGTGAGAATAATAAAAGCATAAAAAATGCTGAAATTAACGATAAGAGGGTAGAAGAGTATAGAAATAAAGAAATTAATTAAAAAAATGTAAATAAAATAAGGAAAGTAAGAGATCAAATAAATTTAAAACAAAGTATTTAATTTTTAGTAAAAGGAATTACCTGAAAACGCCCATAGTTGTAGGCAAAACATGTCGTATAAATCTTTAATATTCGAGAAAACAAAAGTTGACAGTTTCAGTTCATTATCATAGATTTATCAGTTTTTATGTTTTTATTGCATATTTTTAGTCCATGTATAGGCTTATCTTTTATTAATTTTGGGAAGCGTGCATTAAGAACTTAACTAAAAAATGAATAATAGACAAACCAGGATCTTTAAAACTCTTTGCTTGCTCAAAAATTCATAAATATTTAAAATATATAGGACATTTTGCTGTTAGTATTACACTGTAGAAAAACAGTTTTTTGATAAGAAAAATTTCAAATTATTTTTAGAATTAAATATTTTAAAATAAGTTGAAAATTTACCATTGAGTTTTTGTTTATTTATATCTTCGTCTTCTGTAGGCAATTCCACTTGATTCTCTGATGCTTCATTTACTACATAATAAAACAATAACTTTGTAACTAACTTATTGCAATAAAAGGACAAGGAATCATAAAATATTACAAGAAAATAATATGTAAAAGCTAATAAGGATGATATCGAATATTTGAGAGAAAAAAAATCTAGTTAGGGCCTATTCTGGAAAAATTAAGGCAGGGTCTGACTTCTTTGAAAAGGGCACAAATTATTTAGCAAAAAATACTCAAATTAAACTTTTTCACCGGCTTTAATCAAAAGGGGCAAGGAAGATCTATTTAGACTAATAAAAGACCTAAAAAATTCATGGACAGTAATACATCGTGTAAGAGTAAAATAATATTTTGATTTTCTTAAGAATTAGAAATTACGTAGTATAACCATGATACACTTATATTAAGAGTTAAAAAAAGATTACTACTTATTCTATAATAATAAATTTACAGCATCAAACAAGTGTTTTAAAAAATCAAGCATAAAGCAATGCAAACAAGTAAAGAGCAAATGAAAAAATCTCAATAAAAATGTAAATAAAAAAATGCCACTATAATTCTTTTTAGAATTTGTATTTAGATATAATAAAAATTTGTATTCATTCTGATTTTGATATATTTTAAGTCCTTATATACAATGTAAGACTGAACTAGCTAGAGAAAACCTCGATATTTGGCCAAAATCAATCAAATCAATCCCGAAATCAATTAATTAAAAAAACCGTAAAATAGCACTAGAATAAAAAGAATTTTTTTATTTACAATCTCCTTTCTTGTAAGGGGGTTCAATTTCTAATTTACATTTCTTAAAAACTTCAACTGCAACAACCTTTCATGAATGAAGGTGAAATATTTTTGACCAACAAATAACTGATAATTACTACAATTACTTCATGTGGAATTTCATACACTAACAAGTAGAGTATCCTTAGATATAAAAATGATATTGACACAATGATTTTTGCATTTTCCATACTCTGACAATAATGCTCAAGGGGAAATACAAATGTCCCTGACATTAGAAATATGTCTCTGTCTGAAAATAGAACTATTTTATATGTTTATTTTTCTTATAATTCG
>JANSTP010314472.1:0-16874 GCA_025330745.1 Cladonema radiatum | reverse complement strand
AATTTGAAAAAACTGATGAAGCCGTAAAGCCTTAAAGGGGTGTTTTATGAGTAGTACCATGGGACTGCATTATATATGCATTATATAACTGAAACATGAGTGGCAGCGAGCGCCATGGAGTTTTGCATTCATAATAAACAATGCAGCAAACATTCATTTGATCACAAGCATGACAGAATTTACGTATCCTTTATTGGTTGTGAAAGAAATCAAGTTTATGAAGTTAAGCCTTGCTTTGAAAATGTATTTCTTTTGAAATTGATATGTGAAATAGATTCAATGAAAAGTTATCGAATGGTCATATAATAAAAATGTTGAAAAAAAGTTTTTAGAAACAGAGAATGACTATTTTATTTTGATGATTGATGTGTGTCTAATTTACTTCCCCTAAAAGAATGTATTGTAAATATTTCAAGATGAAGAAGAACTATGTCATATAAAAATAAGAAAAAACAATCAATTCAAAGTATCCTGCTTGTTAATAAGTATTGGATATAAAATATATTTTCTAAAACGTCCTCGTGTTTTTCATAATCGTTATTTACAATAGAATCTATTTTGATTTAGATGATGACACTAAAAAGCTGTGTCAACTTATATTAAACGTCACTATTTTATTTCAAAAGCTATGAATGCTCGCTACAGGGTTATATACCTTTCGACTTGTATTTCCTAAAAAAGTTTCCATATGTGTTATCTGCTTTCGATTTCTTTTTGG
Organism: Cladonema radiatum; assembly: GCA_025330745.1. Taxonomy (NCBI): domain Eukaryota; kingdom Metazoa; phylum Cnidaria; class Hydrozoa; order Anthoathecata; family Cladonematidae; genus Cladonema; species Cladonema radiatum. Next base: position 16,156 of record JANSTP010314472.1, on the reverse strand, counting down.
AAACTACTTGGTACTTCAAAAACGCTAGATAATTTTATGAATTTAGCATTAACTGTTCGATAGGAATGCTTTTATATCGCTAATTCAGTCAATATTTTCACCACAGCGCTTCGTAAAGGAAAAGCATCCACGAAACATTTCCCCATAGTGTTGAAAATATCTTTCTTGTTTTTTGATAGAATATAAAAAAATGAAGGACTAATTTTATTTTTTTTTTGACAATGACTTAGCTATTAATTCAATGAGAAAAATCTTACTTGCTTGGCTCATGATTGTAAGCCGTTGTTTGAGAAAAGTGGTACTAGAAACCCTTTTGTATCGTTAAACTACTTTTTTAAAAAAGAACTATTTAATTTAAAATGTGTATCTTGAGTAAGTAATGAAAGCAAAAGCTATCCGCTTTTATTTTATTTATTTCATAAACGTGTCACTGAATTTAAAACAGGTTTAAAGTTAGTGAGTCATCTACTGAGCTGGAGAGAGGAGATTCTGAGAAATTACAGTATACGTGAAAGTTCCCCTGATGATACCCAGAAAGTCATGATTACAGATGGTTTTCCTAACACTTTTGGAGGTAAAAAATTTTGGAAGTTCAACTCAGTACGGTTGTATAGAGCTATGCAATAGGCTCTTGATTGTTTTTTGAAATTTTAACATAAAACGTCCTTTAATTTAGCCAGTTTTTTCGCGTTTGTTTACTCTGATTAGACAAGACAGAGGCCGCACCGCCAGAGGGGCCGGGATGGCCATGCCCCCCAATAATTTCTTAACCAATATATATTCTAATCATTGAAAAAGTAAATAGTTGACAACCCGACGTTGTTTGTACCATGTTTGAACGAACCGAAATTCGACTTTTGATTGGTCATTAATTAGCAAATAAAAATCACTTTTAAGAAAGGATCTGGACTACTCGGATTAAAATTGGTTGGTTTTATATGACCGAATAACTTCATATCCAGCCAGATATTTCACATATATTTAAAACGCATTTCTGGGATAATAGGATTTGATCTCTGTGATTTTCAAACAAGGAGATACATTTATCAACGATTAGTACTTATTTTAGGCAATCTAGAGAATTAAAAATTCGAGGCTTTGCTGTAATTTTATAGTTTTTTAAATTGTGGTTTTCGTAACAGCCTTAGGGGTTGGCCTTTTATGAGATTCCCTTGACTCTTCCAAAAAGCTTTGGAAAGTTGCAACGTTGATTGAATATAAATGAAATATTTCAAACACAGAATGACATCATATTTATTAGCTTAATTCTTAATTATATTTTGATATAATCTTATATTAGTTCATATTTAGAGTATTTTAGGAAATACACTATAATAGTTTGCGTTTCGACGACACTTTATGAAAGAAAAATTATGTAGTCATAGAGAAACGTGAAGTCGTAAAGCTACAAACAATAAAAAGAACTAGAATTATTAAAAATCTATACTACATTTCTGGTTTTATTTTCCTCTTCATTTCTTTATTTCTTTAGAATTTCATTTTTATTCATCGTCGCTATTTTTACGTATAAATTAAAAGTTCCATAAAAGCTTCATTGTTTTAATGTTTTGTGTTCTTTTTATGTAAAAAAATCTCTTTCGTTGTTGTCAACAATATGTTTTTTGTTTTAAACTCTTTTACTTGGTGTCACGTGTTTAGATGTTAAGTTTAAAAGAAGACGTTATCTATGCACAGATACTTTATTTTGTTGATAGTGATGCAGAGCGCTCTGATCACGAAGTAATCATATTTTATTTTGGTCGGCGAACTGACGTATACCTAATTTGTCATATGCAAACTAAATTGTAATTAGCCGCCGCATTTAGTTCACAGCATAGAAATGAGTTCGAACGACGACAAAAAGAGATCACCGAAGTGTGCAAGATGTCGGAATCATGGTTACGATTCTACGTTGAAAGGTCACAAAGGTTACTGTCGGTGGAGAGATTGTATGTGTCCAAAATGCTTGTTGATAGTGGAAAGGCAACGGGTCTTAGCCGCTCAAGTTGCTTTAAGAAGACAGCAGATGCAAGAGTCAAAACACAGAACTTTGCCTTTGCCAAGAGGAGATCTCTTTCCCGTATCTAGATACGAAAAAGATCTTTCTAAAGAAGCTGACCGAAACAATAATAATTTACTGCCGGGTATATTTTAATTTTTTATATTATTATACTCTCTGGTCTCTCTCTGACGGGGGGTTGTAATAAAAGAGGAAATATGCTAGTAAATTAGTCACTAACCACGAAAAAACAATGCAACGGCTTGAGTGAAGTTTGTCCTCAATGAATTTTTTTTTCCAAAAAAAATTTGCAGGGGGCCTGGAATAAGAACGTTCTGGGAGGAAAATGTTCGAAAAAATTATTAGGATGGCGGGATGTCTATTAGAGACCAGAGAGTACATATTTTTTTCTCATTTTTATGGCTATCAATTTTTTGTAAAACCTGGGCCAGTTCTTCGCATTCAGGCAAGATGAAAGGATCTGCATAGTCGCAACAAGAATTAAAATGATTTACAATGTTTTCAAATTGCTTTCTATTGGTTTCTGTTTTCTATTATTGTGATGTCGTTCTTCAGTTTTGGTTACAGTCTATTCCATAAGAGCAAAATTTTTGCGTCCAATAACTAAATCTTTTCTTGCAATAACAGATATTAAAATAATCACATCTGTTAGCAAATTGTGTTATCGAGAAAATAAAACACTAAAGTATGTTTTTGATTTATCAATTCGGCTTTGAATACTGCCACTGTCAAGCAGATTGAATATAAAATAATAAAATTTTTAACAAAATGGATATCAACATTAGGAATTTGGTGATAATATCAAGAAGGTGAAACTGGACGTTTTCAATTTGTAACAGTGTGAATTAAAAATAATATTTCCTTATTTGTCGGCAAGTACAAACGACATTCTAACATAAGATGTTCTCAGTAAACCTCTTGGTAATCGGTTAAACATTGGTCATTTAAATTCTATAGAGCTAGTTTTTCAATCTATAAAGCGAAGTAAAAAGAAAGCTTTTCAAGACAATGCAAGAAATACTGGACTGAGTTTCATCAACTTTTCATGGTGTTTTCTTTTAATTTAAAATATTAAATATATCATGTGGATTTTGTTTATCAATGTGCGCCAGTGGATTTTAGCAGATGTTGCAAGTTATGATTCAATGAAATCAACACAAGCTTTTCCATCGATATTTACCTTTTTAAAAGGGGAGGGTTGATGTAAAAACATTTTAAGCAGCTAAAGATATATCATATTGAATTTAAGGTTAGGCGTTCTGTTTTAGAAATATTGAAAAAGGCTCAGTAAGAAACTAATATGCTACAAAACAGGCCATGCCAATTGACTTGGAAATATTTTCAGGACAATAAAAAAAGTTTCAAAGGTAAAATGTGATCTTTTACAATTGATATAGGTAGCGGAACAAAACTGTTTTCACAACTTATAATATCTACTGTTACAGAAAAACTTCGATGAATGACACAACTGATTTTTCAGAGTTTCTTGTTCGATATATCTTTAGGTTTTTTTTCCTCTTTTTATTTCAATTAATTTGTTCTTGCTAGCATATGCTACCTTTAAGATATTATCGAAAATTCCAGACTCCTCCCTGACTTTTTCTTAACCGTTTATATTTTTGTTTTAATTTCCACAGCTTTGTATTCTTTCGCCTCTTTTTAACAAAATCTAGATTAGACTAAAAGATATTTTTTAATCTTCCTTAGCAAAATAGAAATTTAGAAAATTTACAAATTAAAAGACACATTGCGTTGTGTTTTTGAGAAACAAAATATTTTAATCAGTTTGGAACTTTTCTTCTCTTATCGATTTCATTTCTTCCAATAAATACATTTTTTCTTACGAAGGGAAACTCTCCTGGGCACTGCTTTCATTATACATAATATACCATTTGATTGTATGAAACTATTAAAATTTGTTTCCACCACTACACTTTTATTGCAACTTCTTCAGTAATTTTCCAATGTGATGCCCCAGCTGTTTAACAGTAAATCGTATTTTTGGTTATTTATTCGAAGAGATCGCACCAGTCTCAATCAAAAATCTAAACTTAAGACTTTCCTATTACAGCTTGACTGTACAGTATTTGACACCTTCTAGTTTTTCTAGTCATATTGAACTCATATCGAACTGAAATAAATAAAAAATTGATAAACTACCAGCTGCAATGAAGTTAATAGCTATATGCTTCCATGAAAATTGCCAGAATGTAAATATGCATATAATCTTTTTGTGTCATCATAAAGTTCTAATTTCTATGTGGCCATCGTAGCTACATTGTTCTTGTTTGTCTTGTCTGTGATCTGTCAATTAATAACACATTTAGAATTTATATGTTTTTTCATATTGCAACATGCGATGGCACCCGCCATATTCAAGTTGCACGTATATGACGTACACTTAACAATAAACAGGATATAAAATGAGCACACACAGAAACTAACACACCACATAGAGAGGTCATCAGTTGTCCGATACTCACTTGTCCGACATTGAATTTGTACGACATTTCTTGAAAAAAATCATGTCGTACAAAATCATGTCCACACTATGTGTTTTATTGAACCAGGTTTACGTTTATTCAAAAATAGGTTCAACAAACTAGCAATAAAAAAATCTGGTATGGAAGGTGGGTCCGATATGACCATAAGTGATCTCGCAACTTCGTTTAATTGAATTTTTTATTAAAGAAACTTGTTTTTAAAAATTGTTTTTACCACTAGTATTTATCTTAGTTCCACGCACAGATTTCAATCACCATTTGCAAGGCTTCAGGGCAAGGCATTTTAGGGTTAACTTTTTTTTCGTACTTTTAAGAATTGCACTCAAATTATTCAATTAGTTTAACAATGTAATCCTTTATAATTTTAAATTCCATATGAAAAAAATGTCGAAAATTTCTTTCCGGCAAAAGGGCTTCAAGTTCAAGTTCATAGAGACAGAAAATATACCGTACTGTGGGTGGGCAGCAAAATATGCAATACATTCTTAGCCTCCGCACTGAGCCCCATTTTTATGTCGTCAGCACCCAACGCAAATATACCACTGGCGCTTTCTCTCACTTAGACAAAAACAATCTCCGTTAGAAAATTACAAACTCAAAAATATGAGCGTTTTATTAACTAAAATAAAAATAATAGGAAAAAAGAGCAGTATTGAACGAGAAAAGGGAGAAACCTTCGTTTAACCTTCATTGGAACCAATTCTTTGGCTGAGAGATCCTACTCAAATTGGAAAAAAACTCCAACAAAAAAGGTTTAGAATAATTTTGAATAATGAATTAGTTAAAAATGAGCTTTCGGATAAGTTAATTGTCGAACAAGTGCAGATCTCACCTATCCGACAAGTCAGCTATCCGAAAATGGTCGGAAAAGAGAGTCTCGGACAAGTGGGTGTCGGACAAGTGGACCGTACCCGATTTGTTCACGCAGACACATTCATTAGATAAAAACTTTCAAATATTGAAAATTCGAGAGCCAAAATTGAATCAACTTGGCAATCTAGTGTGAATATTTAGTATCGTGCAAAATCTAAAATTCAGTTTCCGAGCAGGTTAGAGATCTAGTTAGTTGAAGTAAATTTCAGTGTCGGAAATAAATTTTTAATGAAATACCGACAGTAATTGCCAGTAAGAATCACAAGAAAGTAAGCGTTGATTAAAAGAATGTGTACATTTAATTAAAGATTTTGAAAAAACGAAACACAAAAAATCGAGAAACAGAAAAGTGGATATTGAACTGGGTTTGTATATTTTTGAATCACTTTGATTTAATTATCTGCTCTGGCTACAACCCTGGATACGGACATTGAGAGGGGATTTCAACTTTTGAACCTGTGACTGAAATGAATTTGACCCTCACACCCCCTTCACTTGCCTATGGCCTCTTTTTTGTAGAGTGGTTGTAGCCTTTGACTTAACTTCCAGTAAGACTTTTTCATTAAGTTTTTTATTAAAGCTTTTTTGCATAAATGGGACAGTTCAGTTACTTAAAAACTACAAAACCAATTAATATAGAATATTGCTAATTTAGAATTTGGCCCTCATATTCCCACCCTGATTATGCTCTATTTTTGGAGGTAAGTGTAAGAATCGAAAAACTCTTTTTCAATAACTGGGTTAATATTAGGTCACCTATATTCACGTGAGTAATCAAGAATATTGTAATATGTCGGCGGCATTATGACGTCAGTAACATCAAAATGATATTATTTTTTGCAGATGTCGACATTTTTCTGAGAAATGCGTTTTTTGGCGTTTGTTAGAGGAAATAACGCTGGCGTTTTTTGAGAAATTTGTTGCCTCATTGGACAAAAATTCATTGAGAAATGAGCAGTAGTTCCAGAGATAATACAGACCTCCTAAACTAGGTTTATCTATTATTTAGGGTATTTATATATCTATTGGTGTACTAAAGATTAGTTTACTGAAAATAAAATATCAAATGCATTTAATTTCTGTGCTAAGTTCTGTTCAATTCCTCTTGTTCTGGAAAAACTGAAGTCATTGTAGGGACTGTTTATTGAAAAAAAACACAAGGAAAATAAATAAAATAGCCAATTTCGAGAGGCTGAGTAGCTTGTCTTTTACTAAAGACATAAAATGGCTAAAATTCCTTCAAAAAATATCTTTTTTGAGATACCCGTTATCCAGCCATTAAAAAGTTCTGAAGTGAAATGAAATTGGTGCTGAAATGAAATGGAAACTAAGCTATTATATCAAATATTAATAGGGGCAATGTATTGGTTAATGCCTTTTCCTAATGTATTTGCCTAATGACTTTGCGTAATACCTATTGTCTTCGCCTAATGCCTTTGCCTATTGCCTTTTCATATTGACTAGTTACCCTTCTCTCTTCCCTATCATTATTTGTCGGTGATTCAATTTGGTACTAGAATATGGAAAATAAGTTTGTCTATTAATGTCTGAAGTTTCATCAATTATTCATAAGTAGATCTCCAGAAATGAAGGGAGCGAGCAGAATTCGCATCCCCCATGGGTCTTTGAACCCCGAAAAAGCCCGACTCTAATAGAATTAGTCATCGTTTTTATATATGTTTTGACCCAAATTTGTATTTTCACCTAGCCACGAAGCCCTTTTAGCAAGCTCGCTAATGAATTATTGTTGAAATAAAATTGTAAACAAATTTTCTTACATTGTTAATCAATCTTTATTGATAAATAAGAATATTACTGATTATGATAAAATATTACTGATTATTTTGAAACATTATAAGCTTATACATCCTCATCATCCTCATCATCCTCATCACCATCATCATCATCATCATCATCATCATCGTCGTCGTCGTCGTCACCATCATCATCATCATCATCATCATCATCATCATCATCATCATCATCATAAGCAAAAGAAAATAAATCAAATCATCATATCAAAATATGAAGCTAGTAGGTTTTGAAGATAAATAAAGAAATGAAGGTCATAATTCGCAAAATGCAGCTCGGCATTCAAATTCAGCTTTGAAACTAAAATAAAACTTTCGAATGATAAAAGGAGAAGACTTGTAACTTGTTACTAGGAACCCTTAAAGAGCTGTACAAAGATTTTAAATGGAAAATAACTGCAATTTTCAAATTCTAATTTTCCAGACAAAAAAGATGCTCATCACCCAGTCATATCGGAGACATCGGATTTATCATTGCGGTCTATGAGAATGTCACCGGATGCTAACGTTTCTTTATCCACAACGTCAATCAGACCTTTCCAAGGTATAGAGCTTTATATAATTATTCTTTTGCATACAGTTTGTTGTTTCAAGATCAGGGCATGGATGTTTTATGACAAAATATGCAGAGGAGTATATCTAGCTAGAAAATGGCATGTAATTATACTATGACTAAATTTAAAGTGAGTATGAATCAATCATCTAAAAATATAAATGTGGCACTTGATGTGTTGCCTTCAAATGGAAAAGGTTTGGTGTCCTGAGATATTAGCTTGAGAAAGTGCGTGTATTCTGAGGCTACGCTGGAAAATATATATATTTTGAAGCATCTAACTGAAGTGTTTTGGATATTTTAAGGATGCCAGCGGCAGAATGTATGTATTCTAAAGTTGGTTTATAATCACAAAACAGTTTGAAACATTTAACCTATTGCTGCTATTTTTAAAACTTGGAACTGAAGAGCTACCAAGAAGGTTTCAGAATATGCAAAAATACTAAAAATAGGCTCAAAAACCATTGTTAAAGCACTTCGCCAAAGGTGTTGTTATACACCTCGAAAATATAAAAATGTTGGCAATATTACCTCGCTGGCTGGAACGCATGTTTTCACCAAACAGAGCTATTGTTATAACTTCCCTACTTCCAAAAGAAATATTTCATAGTTTGTCCTTGTCCCTTTGCACAACTTTGGTAATAAATTCCTGCCTGAGTTCAAGAGAAATTAATACTAAATTTTTATGAAATGATTTGAGAATCAATTTCTAATCACCTTTGGAAACTCCACATTAAAAACTGGTCAACACTGCGTACGTGATAAGCCTTCACTGCGATTTTTCTTTTTAGGTTCTATAGCTTTTCCTGCAGAAGAACTTTTGTCAACAAGACAGCAGAAAATAAGCGAGGAAGGAAAATTTCAGAATTTTTCTCACAGACAGTGGACATCTGATATATACAACCACTCAGGTAAAGGTTTTTCGCACTATGTAAGACGAAAAGATCGTGTTTTTTGGTGCAATTTTCATTTGATCTCAAAACATCCCAGAAAAAATTGTCTATAGACATTTGAATTAATATAGAACTATAATTGAGATAAGACACACCAGCAACAACAGCAACAACGAAGCAAAGTTATGTTTTTACGTTAATCTATTTTTAAGCCCTAGTATTTTTTCTTTTTAGTTCAATGGCTGAATCTGTCTTTGATCCACCGTAATGCTAAAACTCAGCGAAATGTTTTGGTGTATAATTACTTTTAAATGCGTTTTAAGCATTTTATGGCTTGTTATTTGTCATACTTTTCCAGCATTTAGGCGCAGCTAGGTCAATACTATCTTTAGGTTACGTCTCAATATGTCGGCAGCCCAAAAACGAATAACTTTCCAACAGTTAGGCATACCACTTAAAGTTCTATAAAAAGTCACCAAAAATGCGAAAGTTCTGTCAACTGTTGAAAATCAAAATGATTTGACAGGTGGGTTGCATCTTCCTCCACCGCTAAAGAAGGTAAAAGATCAAAAAGTTTGTTAGTAATTTTCAATCTTTTTCTAAAAATTCAATGATATTCAAAGACTGAATATGTTTGACGTGGTTTTAAAGATTGGAAAAACCTTGCCAAACCTTTAACGCCACTTGAGCTCGCCCTTGCTGGATTGTTCAAACACCTTATTGGAATAATAACACAGCTACGCCTAGACTAGAAACTATTGGTTCTCGATCTTTTAAAAATTATTAAAGTTTGAACCGAGTGAAACTTGAACCGGGAGAAAGCTTAGTGGTATAAGGCGGAAAATGAGGAATCTCCAGTCACGTGATATGTTTTATATTTTAGCCGGGGGTTTGATCAGGGAGTAAGACGCACATAAACAAAGCGTTTGAAATGCAAATCAAGACAAACGGATAAATATGGCCTACTGGTTAGTTAGTTGTGGCTGGAGGTTGGGATAAGATATACTCAATCAAAAATATATTTTTTGCATATTTACTCCTACATATTTTATTTTTAGAAGTGAAATGGATATTTTAGTATTGGAGAATAGCGAAGCTTTAGAAAATTTCAGTTTTTATGACTGAATGATAAAAGCATTGAACTAGCTACAATAAATAGCTAGCTTTAGTTCTGGAAATACTTTGAAGAAGACATGTTTGAAGAATTCTTTTGAAAATATTTAGGTAAATCCGACTGAAATAAAACTGAGAATGTGAAATATGAATTGAAAGGATCTACACGAAAGCTCGAGAATAATTTTTGATTATTTTCTGTGCAGTAGACTGATTTCTAAGCAAGGTCGTAACTGTGCAATTCCATTAAAGACTAAACAGTGGGAAAGTTAAAATGCATGGCCATTACGTTTAGTTCTTTCTCTATTTCCTGCAGTGCTAATGAACTATTACATTACTTAACTACTCTTTTTGATATGTTTGTTGTTCTTTAGCAATGATGCCGAGCTTGAATCAGATAAATATGAGGATGAGATTGAAGTTCTATTAACTAATAATTTTTCAAGATTGTACAAAAGTATAGAAACTTAAGGTCTATATTTTCAAGGTTTTAATGACAAATCTTAGCTTTTTTGAGAATTGGAAAAAGCTCTATGGGTCCAAAGTTTGTTTGAGAGTGTTTTTCGCATTTGTCGCCACGTTTTGTTGTATTACTAGCTGCACGAAGCGTCGCAGGACGCTGAAGTGTCGTATTGGCCTGCTAACACAGTCCAGATTGCTGCGCGATCCTATACCAATATCAATGTTTTAAAATCTCTAAGACATGTTTTAGATTATTGGTCTTGTTTTCAAGTTGTTTTTTTATATAAGTTACAAAACCATAGATCGTTACAATGTTAAGGCGATTAAATAATAGATCTCCATTTAAAAGAAAGAGCGTCACACGACGCTGAGGGTCGTATAGGCCTGCTAGCAGAGACGAAGCAAAAGAGCGATCCCTTGCTGTGCTATCTTTTATTTAAAAAACGTGAGAAAAAAGTAAAAGATAGGCACATCATGGAAAGTCCCTGAGGATGAATTAGATATAGGCAGTTGCCTTAGGCCTAAAATTTTTCAGAACCATTAAGGTTATATTTCCACCAATTTTGGTCACTAAAAGCAAATTTTAGGTAAATTTATAAATATTTTTGAAAATTGGTCTTTACGTGACGTCATAGGCTATTGCCATAGCAACGAAATCTCAAAATTGACCTAAAAATTCTTAAAGCCATTCGGGGACATATATGTACTAAGTTCGGTTACTAAAAGCAAAGTACAGGTAAAGTTATAATAAATTTCAAAAACTGGACATTTAATGACGTCATAGGCCGTTGCCACATAACAACCAGCCGTTGAAATTGCGCAAAAAGTCTTTAGAACCATTCCGGGATTCTGAGTACCAAGTTCGGGTACTAAAGGTAAAGTATAGAAGAAGTTATTAAAGTTTCATTTTACCTTCTAATGACGTCATAGGCGGGTACCCATAGCAACCAACCGTCGAAATCAGCCTAAACTACTTCGGATCCATTAGATGTATATGAGTATCAAGTTTGGTCCCTAAAGGCAAAGTGCAGGAGAAGTTATGGAAATTTTTAAAATTGAATTTCTAATGCTTTCATAAGCCGTTGCCATCGCAATAAGCTGTCAAAATTAGGCACTATTTTGGGGTATTGGGGTACACGTTTACCAAGTTTAGTCACTAAAGGCAAAGTACAGGTGAAGCTTTAGAAAATTTTCACCATTGCAATTATTCCTGGTTCTCTATATGGAAAGTTTCATACGGAAATCCTCAGGAACATTGGAGTGGTTTTTCCCGGAAAATTTTTTAACGTTTTCTGATTGGCTTTTCTTCGCACAGCTTTGAGCCAATGAGAATCTTTTGTTTTACTCTATTTTCCAAATAAGGCATGCTCACGTCCATAAAAGGAGCGTTTCGCTACGTAGATTAAATATAGACTAGCTGCACGCAGCGTCGACCCGAAGGTGAACCGTCTGTTTGGCCTGCTAACACAGCTGCTAACTTAGTCCCAGCAACAAGTCGCTGCGTGATCACTTGCTGATGTTGAAAATTAAAGTAGGTTTAAAGAGAAATATATTTAGAAATGAAAAATTCATAACTAAAAGACGCTGTAGGCCGTTTCCATGGGAACAAACTGTCAAATTTACCCTAAAAAAATGCGCAACCATTTGGGGTATATGTGTACCAAGTTTGGTCACTGCAGGCAAGTACAGGTGAAGTTATTCAAAATTTTGGAAATTGACCTTTTGATGACGTCATAGGCCATTGCCATAGCAACCAATTGTCGGAATGGACCCAAAAATATTTTTAACCATTTTGGATATATGTGCACTAATTTTGGTCACTAAATGCAAAGTACACGTGAAGTTATTAAAAAATTTCCAAAATTGACCTTTTGACAACATCATAGACCGCTGCCATGGCAACAAACCGTCATAATGAGCCTAAAAATTTTCAGAATCATTTAGGGTATATGTGTACCAAGTTTGATCACTAAATGCAAAGTGCAGGTGAAGTTATTCAAAATTTTCAAATATAGCTTTGTGATGACGTCATAGGCTGTTGCCATAGTAACCAACCGTCACTATGCTAAAAAGTTAATTAGAATTAAAAACAGATCATTAATTTATCATTCAACAGATCATTTTTTGCCATGAGGTTATCAAAATCATTGTATTTTAAGTGCAGAAGAAGGTTTGTTAATTCTTATTAGCCTCTTAAAAAATTGCTTGTCACAAAAAACATATAAAAAGTATATGAAAATACTTCGTAAATAATCACACAAATAATTGACTGGCATTTATTTTTATTATTTCCAAATAAAAAGTAAATTGATCTATGGTAATTGTGTGGCATAAAATATAGTTTTGATTAGTTTCGGTAAAATTCACATATCTGATTCTTAACCCTATACATACTGGGCTTTTTTTGCTTTAAAAAACAGGAGGGGCGAGGGGTCAGTTTGATCCCAGCTTTATTTTCAAGGTTCCAAAGCATTGTGAATCATTTGCATTGGAAGATTTTTTTTTCAATCTGCCAATCATCAGATTCGTTGTTTTATGAACAAATGAAAATGCTTGTTTCATTTTTTTGTTGCAAACTATTCAGAGTTTTTTTACTGAAGTCAACTAAACTCTTTTCTCACCCCGTTATATATTTTTCCATGGACTTTTCAAACTGAAACGTAGGAGAGAAAAGAGTTTAGCTACACTAGACTAGGTTATGATATGAAGAAATTGAATAGCGCCTGTTGAAGCCCTCCCTCTTGGGTGGTATCTTTTATCTCACGTAGTATATCATCTTAGGGTAATTCTTGAATGGGAGCTCTCGTGGATTTTAACCGTCTCATTAGTTATTTACAAATATTTATATTCTCATTATAAATTTTATTCTTATTATATATTCCTTATATACTTCGGGCTTTCAAAATTGAAGTCGAATATACACCGAGTCAGACACTTTCCAGGGTTGAATCATATCTATGATGTATGTGATGTACAACAAAATTTGCCGAATACACAGCGTCTTTGCAACTTCATTTGTAATGTTCAGCAGTTCAAGTTATGTTTGCGGTGCTAGTTAAGCAATAAATGGTCCTCTTTTTTGTCTCTCTTATTTTCCCTTTTTAAATTTCGCAGTCTCTGAATTTGTTCTCGTACTGATGTGCGCTTTCACTTCGAGAACTGGTAAGGGGAGGCGGTATGTTGGCATTGATTCTCCTTTTTTAGATAAAAATAGATTCCCCTCATAGTTCCAGTTGTCTAATTGATTCCGACCAGGTTTCCTTGATTTTGCATTCGAGTAGTAGGTTCTCCAGTTCATTCCCCTCAGGTCCCCACTTGGTTCCCACGTTTTCCATTGGTTTTTATCAGGTTCCTCATGTTCAACTAATAGTAGTCACGAACGTTAATGTGCGCACCCATACACGTAAGATACGTAGGTTCCTTCCTTTGTACGCCAAAAGCGTAAGGCGCACGTGAATAAGTGAGGCACGTGAGCACGTCAGAAAGGTATCGCACGTAGGTACATGGGCACGTGAGCACATGAAGAAGGCAAGCAAACTCTAATAAACATTTTATTCATCAAAATAACTCATTTTTCCTGTGAGGATCGTCGAGTAAACATCGTCTTTAACATATTTCTTACACATTTCTTATGTCTTCACCATATTTCAACCTAATGAACTTTAAACTTTTCTTGCAGGCTTAAAGGCAAGTAGTCAGCAACGATACTCACCGTATCTTTCACCTCCGTACAGGGAAAAAAAATTGCTTTGTCGAAACAGCAATTGTCATTGCAATCAACGACAATCACATTCAATGGAAAGTATTTTGTATTGTAAATCCAAAAGAAATGATGATATGGTTGAGCGAAGCAAAATAGCCGAAAGAATAGAAGATCATAGCCCGGGAATTGCTTCTTCCAGGAATTCCCCTCTTCATATGTTGTCAAGATTATTCCCCGCTTATGGTATTAAAGAACTCCAAAGCGTTTTGACAAAATGTAACAGGGATCCAGTTTACGCCATTGAAAGCATTCTGGACAAGTATCCGTCTAATGTAACAAGAAAAGAACTTCGGCTAACTTCGGAAAACAACCGATCTGAGGAGAAAGAAAAAGCCGGTACTATATGCGACGAGCAGTTATCTTCTCTTGCAAAGGCATTTGATATTCCTGTTTCGGTAGAAAGTCAAAATCAACGTAAAGATCCGTATTATTCGTGGTGACGGAGAAAATCATTTTCAACTTGTTTCTAAGCATCCTGAAGCATATCATAAGCAGTGAAATCTATTACATTGACAGTATCAGAACTGAGAAGAACATAGTATTCAATGTTCAGTGTTCAATGTTTAGTATTCAATTAGATCTTAAATTATTGGAAAAATGTAATTTTTTGGTCTGACACTATATTTGATGACATTTGCTTACAAAGTATCAGCAAAAATAGTACTAAAGTCCTAAATACTAGTACTTAGTTATGGTACTATATACCTAATATGATGACATACTTCCATCTCTGAAAGTTTCATGGCAATTGGACTTGCAGTTCCGGAGTTCTCGGGGGAGGGCTGAAAATCCCCTCCCCCTGGCTTTGGTGAGCCCTTCAAAAGCCCGACCTGAAAAGGGTTAATCAGCGGAAAATTAATTCTTCACTCCAACATATTCAATTTTTTTAACAAGGTCCTCTGGCACATGAAAATCACATCTCAGACTTCACAATTCGCAACTCCGCAATCTCAATCCCCAAAAACTAAAATTCTATAAAATTTTCAAAACAGGTCATTTGAAATCCAGTTTTATTGCCTCTGAATTAGTTGTTTTTTAATTTTTCAAAAAACAAATAAGGTATGAGATATGAAAGATTTTTTGAACTTGTTACTTGTTTTCAATAACGCCGAATATGAGATTGTATTTGTAAACATGATTTTTGTTGAATTTTGAAAAAGCAACTGCGTATAGCACCTTTTGATTTTCATAAGCCATAAGGGACTTAAGCCTTGGCTTTATTTGTACATGACTTTTTTTGACACAAGTAGTATGTAGTATTGACATTGTTTGTATTATGATATTCAAAAATATTTTTTCTAGAAACAGATATTGCTTTTTCGTAATAACCTCACCCCAGGTAGGCAGGCGAGGGTTTCTGCTACCGACCTTTCCGTTTAATTTTAATTTATTAGTATTCTTATGATAGTAAGCTTTTACTTATATATTTTCAAATATGTCAGTAGGTAAATTTTTCTTAGATTGCACGTGTATCTTTTTTTTCTTTCTTTTTGTCGGTAACTTCATGCCTCCATAATTTGCATAGGTTGTTCTCGTATCTTCTCGAATAAAAAATTTAGCCTCCTTATTTATAAGCCACCATTTTTGCCGTAAACCAATCAGATTTGAGCTTTGCGTAGAGTTCTTGGGAAATCGAAAGTGAGTCAAGCGAGCGAGCTAAGCAGATTGAAGCACTTTGCCTTTTTGGGCTGTTGGATTAGTATGCAAGTTATCAAGTTAAGCAATCCAGAAGATAAGTGTCGGAAATGGTGCTACCAGCTTTATGAATGGTTGATATTATGCATTGATATTCGACAGTACAGTATGAACTTCATGACTGATTGAACAAGACTTAAAGACTGATATGAACTGCATCACTAATCGAACTATGCAGAAAAGAAGCTTTCAATTGTTTAGAAATTCAGACCTCAACTATTATGCAATATGGGACGGAATAGCAAGCTTTTTACTTTAGAATAAGATAGGGAATTTTTGATGGAATGGTTACGATATCTGGTAGTTAGCTGAGAGGCTAAAGCTAGCTTTTAAGCTCTTAATTTAGTATGATGAATATTAATTATTCGATTAAAAAATATCTTTGAAAAGATAAAAAAAATTGTAATTAATATTTGAGGCAGCACACATCCACCAAAGCTCAAAAAGTACTAAAATTCCTTTAGGTCAA
>JANSTP010314361.1:0-16881 GCA_025330745.1 Cladonema radiatum | reverse complement strand
TAGTTTTGCAGAAATCAAGATTTGAAATTTTCTAAAATAGCCGCTGCATAGTGATGACATCACAACTATGCAATTTGGCATTGTAAATAAAAACTTATATTATGGATATCTCAAAAAGTAAAAAATATTTTTCAATTCCGTAAAAAGTTTCTTTTTTAATGACATAATGGGCCGATTGGACTGGAGTAATTTTATAAAAATTGATTTTTAAGTTTGACACTACCTTTAATAATTTTGATGAACTTACAACCTAAAAATCCCAAAAAATGAGTAAAGCGGTCTTTGGATGTGTTTTTTACAAAATAATACAAATATATTTTTTTGAGTTTTTGCACAAAGTATCATATTGATAAACAGCTTAAATTTATATAGGTGGTTTATTTTCAGGGCCTATTCTAGACTGAAATTGCGTGTGATAATCGCACGCTGCTCTCTTTCTTTTAATGAAAAATTGCTGAAAATAAGCTGAAAATATGGGATTTTAGAGAAAAAAGTGTCAAAAGTTGCCCTTTTAATAAAAAATTGTGTCCTTTTTGGAGAAAACACACTTTGCCCTCTAAGCCTAGAATATGCTCTGATTTTGAAAAACCTTTGTTTTTGACAACAGAGAGAGTGCTTGGAGCCCAAGAATGTCTTAAAATAGGAGAAATTATCTTGAAAATTGAAAATTGTATTGTTTCGAAATGTGTACATATTGATTTTTAGCAATGAGACTTTCAGTCCCAATAGTCGCAAAAATTTCAATAGTGAGTTCATTTGGGTGGCCACTGCTGCTTTGTGCTTGTTTCAATTATGCTAGTAAATGATAGATGTTATGTCAAACATGTCTCAAAAGCTGTTGTAAAAGCTTATTTAGACTGTGTCCTGCAATGGATGAATTTATGTTAAAAACACATGAAAATGGGTAGTAAAAGTTTGTGTGATCATCTACATAAATTTATTATTTTTAATATCTTTTTTTTCATGTTCATCATTGAATATTTTTTAAATCAATATTTTACTGTGCAATATTCTTAAAAAATAAAATTATATATACTTTTGGCCATTTGCTGTTGACAAATTCACTTGTTTTCAGACCTGCACATCAAAGGAAAATAAATTACCTTTTTCTTGTTTGAATTAGTTCTCACAGTTTTTTAACGCTCTGACTTCAATGTCTTCAGGAAACCAAGAAATGGATTCTAAAGACTGACAATTCACCAAATTATCTATTTCAAGCTAGTTTCAAAAGGATTCTACCGTTTTCTTTTTAGTCAAATCAAGAAGCAACTGGGAAGCAATTATTTTTGGATTGCCCTTGGTGGATTGAGCAGATGGTTCTTCCAAAGATTAAGAATTAAACTTAATTTCACAAAGATCCCTCGCTTAAAGGATTTTTTTATCCCAGAAATGAAGAAACCTTTACGATCTTGCAGAAGTATTATAGAATTTGTTAAAGATAATTATGATCCCAGAGATGAAGTTATGACCCACAAGCCATGTGTAATGGCTTGTGCCATGGATTATGATTTACCAAGGAATATGGTTATGGGAACAACAGACAAAATTAAAATTATTGAGAAATCATCGTTAAAAGAATCTCTTTATGAAGCAATCAGTAAATTTGACAAAAATGAGAGAATTCTTTTTATTGCAACACGGTTAAAGGAGATAACTGAATTCTCAAATATCCTTGAAGAAATTTATAATAATAAAGTACTTGTTTGGGGTGATAATAATTGGAACAACTCTCAGCATAAAGAAATTGATAATTGGCTTAATGGAAGATGTTCTAACCATTTATTAGCTTCTGTGAATGTATGCAGGGGATTTGAATATCCTTATGTTATTCTTCTGCACGATAAGACTGCAACAGCAGGATGGAATGCCAATGCAATTACACGCTGCACAGCTCATTTGGAAATTGTAGAAGTCAGTTAATAGCGAGATTAATTGAGTTGCAAGTTGAGACCAGTGCAGACCCAGATATGGAAGTAATTCCAACATACTGTAAACCATTATGGAAATTTGTTAATCTTGTGTGTGATCATAATCAAAAATTTGTTACATTTTTTGACTTTACAAAATTTATGTTTTTTAGAAAAGAGCATAAAAAGGGGTTATCTAATTACTTTGGTGTAAAATTTTGAGACATATCATAACTTCCAGAAACTTGGATCAAGTTTGTTAATATGAAAGAGCATAAGGCTACATGCTGTTTTTGTATCACAAAGTTTGTGTAACCCTCTTATTGGTCTCTCAATAACATCCAAAAAAGATGCTTATAGAATGTCTTCTAGATGTCTTACCAATGGCTTTGCATATAAAAGAGCAGCTTTTAATAGTGCTAAAGGAGAAATTCAGAATTTCAAAACAAAGGACCTGTGAAAGCAAAGACAATTTTTGTTTGTGAAAAAGAGCATTTTTTCGGGTTACATGGTTGTCTAAATATTACTATCATTTGTAACCCTTTTTTGCTCTGGGGAAAATATTACAAGTCAATTACACAGCTCTCATTTTATTCAGAACTTTTAAATCAAAGTCAAATCTACTTTTCAATTTAGAGCAATATTGTGGGTTATAATTCACTCAATAATGAAAGAAGATGTAATATTGTTGGCAACACATGTTTTACATTTATCTATACAATATTTGACAGTAATGAAAAGATTAACATAAGAATCTAATAAATGGAACAAAATATTGCTTTTTAATACACAGAATTTGTAAAACAGGATATCCGAAGTTACAAAACTTTGAAAATTGTACAAAGTGCACTTTCGTGGGTTACATACTATCTGAAATGTGGGGTCTTTGCTGTAACAATTGCTATTGCTACAGATGGAATTTCAAAACCATAAAAAGCATTTGCAATAGTATAGAACTCTAAAAGCACTCTTACTTTAAAAGGTAAATGTATTTTGTTTACTTAAAAGAGTAATATTATGGGTTACTAAAGAAATTATACAGAAGCATGTGTTAGACTAAACAACAATCAGCAGATATATAAACACACAAATCTAATATTAAATGAAACAAATAATAACAAATATGCAGAATTACATGTCTAAAGATATGACCAATTGAAGACTTTTCAAAATTGCTACGAAAAGCACCTTTGTGGGTTACAAGTTGATTAAAGGGGTTCCGAGGTGAAAATGTAAGTTGGGTTCATATGAAAGAAGAGAAAAAAAGATGAATACCAGTTTTTATTTCATCTCAATCCGACTTTTGGTTCTCCAGATATTTGAGTTTAAAGATTTGTCATTTAGGGAATTTCCCTAAATAGTTAAAGAATTTGTGATGTCATCTAACGTATAGAAAAATTGACCCAATCTTGAATATTAAATATCTCAGGTTGTAATATGATTCCATGAATAAAGATTTATACACAAATTGTACACATAAAGGAAAAATCAATTATAAAAATAATTTTTTCTTCACTAGTTCCAGGCCCTTTTTCATTTTAGGGTCAGACCTAATATCTACCCAAAGAAGCTTTTTTTCAAAAAATGAATTCTTTTGTTGAGTTCGGAATCCTCTGAAGACCTTATAATAAAAAATAATTTCCAAAGATAATTTCAAAAGCTTTAAATCCAGGACAGTATGTTTTTCAAAAGGGGCCTGGGACTAGTGACCCAAAGATTATTTATCGAAAAATATATTGCAGAAGGTGTAATACTTATCTGCTATCTATATGAAAGTTTTTAACTCAATAGTACTATTATAACCAGAGATATTCGAAGTTTACGATTGGGGCAATTTTTCTATACACTAGATGACATCATAATTTATTGGACTTAGGGAAATTCTCTAAGTAACAAATCTTTGAACTCAAATGTCTTGAGAACCAAAAGTCGGATTGGGATGAAATAAAGACTGGTGTTCATCATTTTTTCTCCTCTTTCATATGAACCCAACTTGTATTTTCACCTTGGAATCCCTTTAAGTAGTGTTACCTAAACTGTTGTCATTTCAGAAAACTTGCTAAGTCAAAAAAAGCATTTAAATTTTGTTCCTTTTCTTGAGATATTTTTGTGGCTCAAAATTGCTTCTGGCAAGAAGTTGTGGTAAATTTTGTTCAAACACTTCAATGTTACTTCTTAAATTTGGTGATCTTAGTTTACGAATATTCACCATATAGTCACTTAACAAATTGCATGACCCATACACATCTTTACATTGATTGCAAAGACACAGCCTTCTGGCTCCTCTAAAAATAGTTTTACCTGGTGTAAACACAATCACTTGCAATTTAGAACTTTGTTTACCTTTTGACACATCAAGAGAAAGAGCTTGATTTCTTTCCGCCTCTAATCCCCCCTCTGTTATTTATTTAATGCAGTATTTTGTTGATGAATCACTATATACTTCTCTGCTAAGCATTTAACAATATCCTGGGCATTATGAAATACCTTCCCTTTGGCTTCAATTCTTAGCACAGATACTTTTGCTGTACTGCCATCATGATCAACCTCCCCTTTTACATTGCCTGGAATTCCATAAAAGATGATAATCATCTCGTTGTATGTATTCGTTATTTCTTGTATGTGATGGAAACGCAGACTAGATTTGTATACTATCAATCACAATAACATCTGCACTATTGATATCTTCTCGGCTTAACATTTCTTCAATTACAATTTTTGTGAATGCTTGGTCATGTTTTTTTGAATTTGATACGTAAGGGTGGTAAGTCTTCCCGTCTTTTGATTTCCAGATTCCAGAGTGAATGCTTACTGTATCTCTGTCCAATAAACAGATTAAGCCATCTGTTGTAAGATTGTAAGATTTTCAGAGCAATCAAGATCAAGATATACTCCATAGAATAAATGATTGAATTGTGAAACAACTCCTCTAAAGCTCATTGTTTTGAAATGTTTTTCTTTTTTGATAATATGGTGTTTCAAATTACTGAGTCGACTAAACTCGACCAAACTAAACTAAACTCTTAACATTTTGTAATCTGCACTCTAGCATATGGATTTGTGACATCCAAGTGAATCTTTTTTTTTGAAACATATTTTGCATATTTTACATTGAAATGAAATTTTGTTCTGACAACTCAAATTATGGCAATATAGGTGCTGTATGCAACCAAAACTCTTTCCACAGTGATTACATTTATAAACCTTTTCTACATTCTTCATTTCACCAGTAGACTTTCTAGGTTTCGATATTTGAACTTTTCATACATTTAATCTAGAGAAAAGAACTCAAAATCTAATTGATGACAAAATTCAGTCCATCAAAAGCTTTAAATACTGAAAATAACCCATTCAACCCTAGATTTTGCTCCTATATAAAAAGCTTAAAATCTTAGTTTGCAAGGTTAGCATATAGACAAAGCTAGTGAGTATTTAGATAGCTAAGGTAATTAAAACAAACAATTATCTATTGACACCTGCAATATGGCTCCAAAACTAATAGTAACCCACAATTTGACTCTAAAAGTAACTAATTGTTTTAGCAAAGATTTATTTTAGCCAACACTAAATATTTACGCTAAATTCAGTTGTTTCTTAACTAGGGCAATGAATGCACATTCAATCAAAATAATGAGTAGATTAAATCTGCTTTGTAACCCACCAAATTGCTCTTAAGCAATATGAAAATAATTTTTTCTTGAAGTGTAAAAAATGTACAGTATATGTTTTGATTATATGATGTAACCTCAGAGCAGAATGTAACCCTCTATTTGGCTCTTTGTTATAGATGTAATTTGCAATATTGGCTCAGTCTATTAAAATTTAACTTTTTCTAAACAATTTCTATTGGTGAAAATCTGCTATTCTCTCACACCTTAATTTTCACGACTAGTAAGCGTAACCCACACACTTTGTAACCCACAATTTTGCTCCTTACTAAACAAGCTATAAAACAATAACAAGTAACCCTATTAAATTCTTGCTTTTTCTAAGATAGAATAGAATAACATAAGATTTTTACAAAATTAATATCGAGCCTTAACCCTCAAAATTGCTCCTTTGGCATGTACTTTTAGATAACTTACTCGTAGTAACAGCAGATGGTACTAGTTCCTGTACAGGTTGGTGTAATCGATCTTGATGTCAATAGTCTTGAAGGTAGAGAAATGATTCAATATATTGATTTTATTGTCATAAAGCTGAAAGCTCTTGGATTATTTTCTCTGGCTATATATATATGTTGTCTATTAGCATATTTAAAATAGAAGAATATTAATTAACTTAGTTATTAATTAGTATATAATCAAATCTGAGCCTATAGTGGTTAAATTAGCACAAGAAAACAATCTTATTTGAAACAATATTAAATCATTTTAATTATTTTAACTAATTTATATGGCTCAATTGATATTTATTTTTAAATGATAAATGTGTTTTTTTTTTTTTTTTAATTTCAACAGCAACAATAATTAAAGCAAAAAAAGATGCAAAATCATGTTTCAATAACATTTACAAGCCTTGGCATGAATAAACTGGACCAGCGCTAAATTTTGTGCTTGTAAAACCTAAGTTCAAGTTTGATTTTGTGTGATAAAAACATGGACTTTTATAACGCTATAACTGAGTAATATACTAATATTTAATTGTTTGGGAACATTAATACAGGGTTCGTATTAACTATTTGGAAGTGCACCCTGATATTTGTATGCACTAATGGTTAAATTTTATCGCCCACCATGGTTAGGCAAAAGAGAAAATTTTAGGTTTTAGATTGTCTAAAGTCGCTATTTCAGTATTTTCAGAGAACTTTTTGCAAGGCCCATTGAAAATCTTTGTAATAAGTATTATGTAAACTAAAAGAGTACATGAAAAAAAATTGTTTCTATTCACTGGTACCCTAAGATGATAGCTGCAAATTTATTGCTGCTAACACCCCTAATCATCATAAGCGGAGCCACTCCAGTGGTTATAAGAATGTTAATTTAATATTGCATTGCATAATACTCATCTCCACCTCATTACGTAAGACTGCACTGACACCCTTAGGTAACATGGCGCTACCTCCACCCAAACTGTGTTCCCATCAGAAAGTTACACAATGCAATATGTAAATTATTGCAAGTGTAAAGCTTGTAGTAGGAACTTGAAAGTGGTCACTTCAGTGCTGGAGAATCTTGCAACAATGCGTTGAATACTAAGCTAAATTCTAGTTTATCTGTCTATAGGTCTTTCAAGCTATAAAATATCTTCTGGTTTATAACTGCAATACTCTAAACAAATGAACAAAAAAAGATTAAAAGTTATTAGTTTAAAAGATTACTTCACAAGATTTAAAATATTATATTAGTGTAACTATTATAAAACTATATCTGTTATATAAAGGGCATGTCTATTAAAAGTGAGTGATGTTTATTATAAAGTGATGTAAAGTTATGATAAGAAATTGTATGATAAGAAAGTGATTGCATAACAAATATTTCGTTTTGATTTATTTTTAACAGAGAAGAAAAAATGAATTTGTTTTCTGAAATGTTGTCACATTGATAATATAGTTAAACATGACTAGAACTTTTACGAATATAAAAAATGTTTTTTTGCTAAAATTAGTTTTTACTAAATTGAATAAATATTTTCAAACAGCCACGACAAAAAAAACAATTTTTGAAAAAGCGCTCGTCACCATTACGAGCATGATATGTCGCACTCGTTGAACTCTACTAAAACCATTTGCGAGCGCTACGGCCTGATTTATAGCATTGACTTTAGTTTGAAGTGTCTTTTTTTTCACAGTTATTATACTTACGGGAAAACTCACACTCCTAGGCACTTGCATTAGCAGGACAGTTTTCCAAGGCAGAAAGTATTGAAAAGCTTTCTTTGGAATTAACAGGTTTGAGTAAGACACCTCTAAGAGTAAGACAACTATGAAGTACTTTTTTTTGTCTTTGAGGTATTTGGCTTATATAGGTTTTTTACTGAATATATCAATTTGTTTTTACAGACTCTGATTATATATACCAAAATATTTAGGATAATTTTTTTATATAATTATCTCAATGAGAACATGCAGTATACTTTTTAATTAAATATTGATTATTGTTATTTTATAGTTGCAAAATATGTGTATTAGGAACCATTGATATTACTAAAATATCTTACATTAACTAGACACAATTTTGAGTAATTTCTTTTCGAAACATATTTGCATGATCTACTTTCATATATACCATGATATACTATGATATTTACCATCAATTTTCATCATAACAATCAAATGTTTGATCAAATATTACCATAAAGAACAGAAAAATATAGGATTTAAAAGATTCTGTCTGAAATTCACAATTGAGGTATTACTTCATGCATTCAAAGTAACTTAACCTCACTTGCTCAAAATTACTTGTTTTGCTGCTGGTTGAGTCAAAAATTTCATGCCAATAAATATAATGATTGTTTATCTAGGTCTAGGTTCTATATCTAAGCAAAATAATTTAAAGTAGTTGAACATACTTAAAAACCTCACAATGTATTGATATTAATCATTTAAGTTTTTTGTGCTTATTTTATGCTTGTGCTATAAGCTACTTTTGTTTTCATATTTATAATTATCTTTGTCGCCATTTACTCAAAGCATTACAAAATCTTTCAAAAGGTATAAAAAAGGTATTTTGAAATTTGTTGAATGATTTTTGAATAATTGAATTGAATAATTTTCCTGCATTTCCTTGTAATAGTTTTTACACTATTGCAAAACACCGCCAAATTAAATCAGGGCTACATCAATACCAACCTCATTTTCTAGGATTTTAATAAAGTTTAGAGTTAAAAAGACATTTTTCTTTTTTTTTAACTTTCTAGCATAAATGACAAGCACAACAAAGGTACAATAGAGGCACAATAGTAATTGGTTGGAGATGATAATTTCTTATAACCTATTATTCAGAGAATCAATTATTCAAAGTCTTGAAAAGTCATTATTTGAAATAGTTGAAGAATTTTGGCTATTTTAGATTGGTCATTC
Organism: Cladonema radiatum; assembly: GCA_025330745.1. Taxonomy (NCBI): domain Eukaryota; kingdom Metazoa; phylum Cnidaria; class Hydrozoa; order Anthoathecata; family Cladonematidae; genus Cladonema; species Cladonema radiatum. The sequence goes on along the minus strand of JANSTP010314361.1, from coordinate 7,953 downwards.
TATGCAAATATAAAGGACTGTTTTCTTATCGCAAATGATAGATGAGAATGTTTAGTTCTCATATCTGGCAATCTCTCCAAATGAAGAATTCTTTCATAAAAACGAGAAATTGTGAACATTTGCTAAGCAACTACTTAACTTCGGCAACACCTAGTGTGTAAAGACTTCATTGAATTTATTTAAATTTCGTTCAACAAAACTTCATATTTATTGAAAAGAAATTGAAAGAAATATACCTAATTCCAATAAAGGTCTTTGTCTGTTTTTTAAGCCTTAACATACTTAAATGAAAGAATAACTAGTAGATCTTTTGCAAATGTTTTTTGCAATTCACTAAAAAAACAAATTAGCAGTCACTATGTTTATAGATAAAAACAATGTCTGTTTCGCCTGCTTTCCAGACAATGTCAAAAGCGTCAACTTTTCACACCAAAAATAGAGTGGTATCATTGGAAAAAATATCAATCCTCCAAATAATATATATAGATATTTATATATATATGCAATAAGTTATTACTTTTTGTATAGATTTTCTTTAAAATTTAGATGATATGAAACTTCAAAACTATTTAAATTTTGTATTCACAGATTATGGCTAAGTTATGACAGAATAACTACATGACAAAAATTTGGGTCAAACTAACAATAATGATGTCAAAGTTATCTCACAAGAACTTTTATACGTTAGGAATACTGCCCAATTTTTGTCAGTTTCTTTAATAATTGATTTGAAAACCTGAAGAATTGCCAAAGATATCAAAGGTTTCTTCCTTTCAATATAGAATTTGTGTTGTGGCTTTTACAGGTGAATTATAAGCTTTTAATATTAAATATTTAATCATAGAAGACATAGAGTTTGATGTAGACAATTACTAGTCCTTTATAACAAGGCTAGGAACTCATTCTGAAAGTAATGAGAAAAATTTAAATTTTTCATTGTATAATGCAATTTTTCATTAAAAAAGATAACTTCAGCAATGTCAACAGTTTACTATTATCCAAGACTAGAAAGATGGGTTGGTAATCAATGTTTCAGTCTTATTTGAAAGGGCAAGTAAAAACTAAAGTAAAAAGCAATCCTTTTTACCTAAAATGAGGGAAGGAAATTTGGAAATCCTGCCACTCTTCTAGTTATTAGAAACTAGACTTAATATGCATTCTTTTCAGCAGATGTACTGTCTTTCATAATTTTATATTATTAAATTGAAATTTCAAAATTGCTTCCATTCAATTCCCTTGTACATTGTTTTTTTAAGTCATCCATTTAAAAGAGTAGCATTAGTTAATTATATTTACCTATTAGATATGAACAAATTGTTGTTGTGTAGAAACAAGTATTTTATTAATGTTATAAAGAAACTCAATGTATCTCCACAAGTTCAAAAACTTAATTTATTGAAACCATTATCTGGTAGTCAGATTGTTTCAAAGAAACATGAAAAACAAAAGCTGTCACAGTTTCGGTTGGTAAGCACATTTTTCTTCAGCTAACACCTTTTCTTTAATCTTATCTTTTTCACGTTTTCACAATAAGTCTATAACCAAAAATTCAAGTGGTATTAAAACTGCCTTAAAATAATGAAACCTCATATTAATTACTTAAAAATTAAGAAATGTTGCTCCAAGGATTTAAAATTCAAGCAATCAATTGTAATTTAAGAAACTGTTAGTTTTTCATTGCGTTCCTTTGTTTCCAGACCACATCTGGTTTTACGGTATGGAAGAACTGGAATAACTATCATGGAAGTTTAAATAAATTATATTCACTTCTGAAGAAATGTATGTATATTTCTTTCTTTTTATTTGTTACAAATAGGATTTAGTATAATTTTTATCATTGTTGTGCTGCAAATTAATTTTAACTATTGTGTTTGCGCTTGTTTTTTCTATATTATATTGCTGTGATAAAAAGGGGTTGTATTGACAAAAGGTCTCAAATCCTGTACAAGTTGCATGAAGAATATTTGTAATAAGCTTTGTAATCTACAAATCAATTTTAGACATTAAGAGTGTGAATAAAATCATGTTTGTCAAATGGACGTGACTCCCATGAAATAACTCAAGTTGACCCTTGAGTTGATATCAGTTATAGTTTTAGAGAATACATTTTTTTTTTTTGTATTCTGTCTTTAGATGTTAAAAGTTTACTTAAAATTACATAGAATAATTTACATAAAATAAAGGAAATGTTGAAAAAATATTTTGTCGGGCTTTTTTGTTGTTACTGCATAGTCAAAATTGCTGATAAAGTGTATGCCTTATAACCATTTTCTGCCTTCTTTGGCATCTTCACATAAAAGATGTTGGTAATTTTAATATTATCATTATCAACAACATTTTGTGTGTGTTGGTCATGTGACTGCATGAAGATCAAAAACTCACAAAAATTGTAGAAATTTTCAATTTGGGCAATTTAGGGAAAGTTGGATTGCAGCCAAAGTTATGTTTACTATACAGTTTGTCTTATTTCACGAAAAAACATTAGAAACTTAATGAAATTAATTCTTTTTTTTTTTTGCTTTTCTTTTCGTTTTGTGCAAACTAATAAAAAACTGTTTAAAAAGTATGTGATTATTGAATTAGATCATAGTAGTATAAGCAACACAAAGGTACTTTATGCACAAAGGTAGCGTAATGCAAAATCTTTGAAATTCTGAAACTTTAATATCTTGACTACTAGGCTTTTCACTTTCATGAAAGATTTCCTGTAGCTCTCAACTTCGAGAAATACTTCTCAACCTAAATTTTAATTTCGGATAATAATCGTTTTAGTTCCATTAAAATTTTCTAGACTACTATTTTGAGTCATTTTGTGAAAGACATGATTGCCTTAGTTTGCCTGAATTAATTTTTTTGAAGTGTTTTCTAGACATTCTTACAGAAGGCCTGAATAATGGCAAATTATGAAAAAAGATGCTCAAGAAAAAAAAGACTCATAAAATCATATGAAAGTCTAACATTAATTCCTAACTGAATTGCTTTTCAATGACCCACGTTATCTTTTTTTTCAGCATTTCCTATTTTAATTTATTCTGATGATCCAAACAGAAAACATAATGAACCATGGAAAGATCATGAAACAGTTCATAAAAATGGTAACATGTTTTGATTTTATTGTGTAAGGCTTTCTAAAAAAACATTTTGAATTTTCTATAACTTGAAATATCTATATTTTTGGTACAAGATTTCAATTCTTTTCCTTCCATGATTTTAAATAATTGAATTGATGTAATTAAAATTATTATAATGTAATATTGTAAGATTATTTCAATGCATTTTTAAGTTTATTTGCATTGGAGATATGAGATCTAATCTTTTGTCAAGAAGTGCTATTTTTCATGTGCCTTTTTTTTTAATATGCCTCTCTCTTCCTCACTCTATTAGTGCAAAAAATTTTATAATTTTTCGTTTTTCTCTTTCAGAAAAGGCTGAATTACCTGGAGATGATCAGGACAAACAAACACCAAATCAACTTTTCCGTATCTTAGCTTTCTCAGCTTTTGTTATGTTAACATTACTTTTTGGTTCACAAGAAAGCATACCCGAAACTTCATGGCCAATATTTCTTAGGCTCATGTTACAAACTGGTGAAGTAGAAAGACTGGAAGTCAATTCATCGCAAGATCGTGTTTATGTTTTTCTTGCTCAAGGTGCTATTGTTAATGAAAGAGAAGTGTTTGGTTTTGGTCCACATTATTCTTTTAGTATTGGTAGTGTTGCAAAGTTTGAAGGACGTTTAAAAAATGCTCAAGAAGAGCTTGGAATTAAATCAAGTGAATTTATACCTGTGAAATGTAACCCTCCAGATAATGAGATCATGTAAGCATTGTGTTTTTTACATGATCTTTTCATTTGTTGTACTTTGTAACTGATTTTTCAGTTCTTCAAATTCTGCAATCATTGTCTCTGATTCTCATTAGTTTGATGTGTATTTAGGTTGAAATACCCACTTTTTTTGTTTTCTCATTTAGATTTTATTTAATTCATGCAGCTTTTCCTATGCATCTTTCTTTCTTAATTACCTAGTGTACTGTTTAATCCCTGTTTTTTTGTATGTTTTCATATATGCCAGAGCAACTTACTGATAGTCTTATTCATTTATTATTATCTTTCCTTACGAGTCAAATATACTGCTTTTTGAGTAGTCAAACTCAAGCGTTCATCTCCAACCCATCTAATTCTTATTGACAGTTTATCTACAACTCTCCTACAACTGATCTGCAGCTTATATGCAACTCATTTACAGCTCTTTTCTTTTTTTAGGTCTACTATAGTAAACACAGCAATAACACTTGGATTACTTGGGCTGGTTGGTTATCTACTCTTTGGTCGTGGGATGAGATCTGGGTCAGGTCTTGCTGGTGGAAACCCTTTTGTAAGTATTTTTTTTTTTTTTTGTTTTTTTTTTTGAACATGGCAAAGTTGTACAAACATGGCAAACTAACAAAGTGTGATTTGAATTCAAATGAATCAAATTTGAATTAGACGCCTTTTTAAGTTTGAAATCACAAAAAATATATTTAACATAAGTTTTGTGTTATTCTCCTGGGGACTAAGTCCCGGGGAATCTATTTTTGCTTTACTGTTATTTGGACAACAGTTTATTTGTTTATATTTTATGCTATAAGCAAAAACACTTCATAAATTTTTTTTGTTTTAAAAACAGAATTATTTGTTGATACTTGGTCTGTTTGTTGGTAATACTTATAAATGAGTGTATGTGGATACCATTGAGTGCTTTGGCTTCTTGTCCATACTTGTTTAATATTCGATAATTTATTCAGCTAGGAGAAAGTTAGCAATTCATTTGACACCAGTATTTGATAGATATTGATTTGAAGAGGTTTGAAGAGATTAAAAGAAAGCCTTTCCAAATGAAAATGTGGAGTCTCTCTGCCAAAAGGAGGGGGGCGTGGGGCAACTGCAAATATTCCGGCTGTATTCCCCCCGGGAGGAAATATTAAGGATTTTTTATAAACAGGGAAAAAATAAGGAATGAGCTATGGTAATTTTTTAAGAAATAAGGCAGAAAACAGAGGGTTTTGACACTAAAATAGCTGATTTTTGCTTGATTTTTCCATAAAATGACACTTTATTGGTTATATATTGGAAAAAAATCCTTTCTCACTGTCCAAAAGCACCAATTTCTTGTAAAAACGCCGCGAAAACTTCTTTTGGGGAAGAAATGAGAGTTCTTGGTCAGAATATTTACCATTGCAAGGGGGGTTAACGAAAATGGTTTTTATTTTTGATAATATTCTCAATTTTTTTGTCAAATCAGGAAGGCACAGATGAACCCCTGTTTGAATTTTGCTTCCATAAAGTTGTCTGGTTGAGGAAATAATTTCATGTTTTCTTACAATGTTATCCTTATAGACAAATCATACTCGAGCAAAAGCGACAGTTATCATACCAGGAACAAGGAAAGGAATAGGGTAGGGTTTTATTTTATATGCCCTAGTTCTTCTTACCACTGTTGATCAACCTATCCTTTGGAGTTTGAGCTATGTTTCTAGGCTATTAGTCTGTCAGTACAGACCTGAAAACCTGTAAATGCAAAAGGGTGAGCCAGAAATTTCAGAAAAATACTGCAATAAAATATGCCAAAACCAAGCAAAAATAATTAATTTACAAAGAAATGACAGCCCTAAATTTTTGTTGTGATTTAGTAAAAGATATACTAGATGATCACAGCCCTCAATATTTATTTTTACCTACTAAATTGTTTTTATAAATCAAAAATATAAAATCCTAATATTTGGAGTTCAGTAGATAACAAGATTAACACAAGATTTTCCAAACAGAGCTTTTTCTAGAACTACAAATGCTTTCGGATAATATCTCTAGAATATCTTTATCAACTCAAAGTTTACTGACGTTTTTTTGCCACTGTAATTACCTTTTTTAATTTGAATTTTGGTTCACTAAAATTGATCTTTTGCGAGAACAAAAAAATTTCCTTTTTCTTTCTAACCACTCCTTTAAGAGGCACCAAAAAGCCAATATGGTAAATATTCTCAAAAAGTGCTTATATCAGCTAAAAGCTCACATGGCTAATAGTGATATTTTTGGAAAGCCAATAGTTTAGTACTTTATTACTAGTATTATATTTGGAAAGCCCTCAAATGCCAATGGATATTGGTATTTGACCAAAGATTGCACTTGATTGAGTCATAACATAAAAAAATATTGCAATACATTTCACTCTTTTAAGATGGACTCGGGTCTTGCATAATAGTCTTATCGTAATTTTGACTGGAATGCTCAAATGGTTTTACTGGAGCCGTTGTGCAAGTTCAAATGTCCACTCTTTACCACCATTTAATCTCAAAACCAATAGAGTGGCCATTAACTTGTTGATTGTTTGGCTCATGCTTGTTGTTATTATTACCTTGTAAGTGGAAAGTGGTGGTGAAAACTGGTTTGCATGCAGAATTGGTCCCTCATTGACTCCTCTACCTTTTTTATTGCCACTTTCTTGTCATGCTGCTAGGTTTTGGGTAACCCCATGGCTGCTGTGCAATCTTGGTTTTTATTGCACAATTGGTTGTCCCATTCCTTGGTATAATATGGTGGTTTTATGAATAAATTCTTGATGCTGATTAGCATTGGTCTTTATATTAGAGCTTTATCTATGTTACAATTATAATGTTTGATTGACGTTTCTCCTCTTGATAACTCAATGTTTTTTGACTATAAATACGAATATTTTTAAATCATTATTGTCCCTCATAAAAAATAGTACGCAATTCTATGTAGGATCTCTGTCTTTTACTAGATTTAAAGATGTTGCTGGAATGCAAGAAGCAAAACAAGAAGTCATGGAGTTTGTTGATTATTTAGAATATCCAGGAAGATTCAAAGAACTGGGAGCCAAAATTCCAAAGGTTAGTATTTATGTTTCAATACTCTATTCTCTTAGTATCAATTGGATTCACTATAGTACACTCATCATAGCTCGACTGCCCAAGAGGAATCAGAAAGTGTTCAAGTCATCAAGAAATGTGGAGAGATTAAAAACTTAGAAAAATATTTTTCTTGTACATTGATTTTTTTTGAAAGGAAATAAAAGATTTAATGATATACAGTATCTACCTTGTTGGTTAGTGGAGTTGTCACTATCAAGCTATATGTATTAGAGAATAAACGTTTATTCTTTTGGAAAAAAGTCAGTAATTACATATTGCTTTACATGTATTATGGATGGCTATATTAATTTTATGGTTAGAGTCTGTAAAGGCGCTTCTACAAAGTTTGGGAAAAGGTATTCTGTTTCTGTAAATAAATACATTTTTGATTGTTATATTCAAACCGTTCTAATGACAAGTTTGAATTGTTGAAATTGTAAGTACGCATACATAAAAAGCATTTGAGTTAGCTATGTGCGTAATTAATTCAAAAAACAATATGAATTTTAGTCATGTGTCAGATTGTCTGAGTTGTAGAGAGAAAATAACCCAAAGGACAAACTAATTTATATGTGTTAAATTCAAGTTATGAATGTTCAAGTTAAAGAGAGTTTCCAAATTAGGAAGCAATTCCGCTCTAAAGATGTATTGTCTTACTATTGTTAAAAAAATTTGTATTGGGGGATGCTGGTGATCTAGGTGCTGCAAATAACTTGATTTGGGGACCTGGGTATAGCATAAAGCCCTGATTTTAGGTCAAATCTCTATAATATTCAATTTTCAATAACTTCTGGTCTCCGACTTCAATCTCTCTTAATCGTTGACCATGAACTCTTATTCATAGGACCTTTTCTAAAAGTTTATTGTTTGTCCTTCCTGTGGCATTTTTCGTTCACATAAATTCAGAATGTAACAAAATGTTGAATGTGGATTAAATTAATAAAATGGAGCTAAAAAGCTATTCTTAGTCTCTCGTTTGGTCTTTTAAATTATTGAAAATCAGTAATTTTATCATTAGCTGTTAGAGATGCATCAAATTTATATT
>JANSTP010314250.1:0-16886 GCA_025330745.1 Cladonema radiatum | reverse complement strand
TTTACTCCGATACAAGTGGAAACACTCATCGGAGTGACTCCGATAGATAGATTTCATAGTAAACAACAATTAAAGATGACTCTCAAAAGATAACAATATATTTTAAAAATATAATACATTAACGATTAATTTGGTAATTATTTCTTTCAAAATTTTCTAAATTACACGAAAACATTTTATAAGAGCACTCAACCTAAAAATTAGAGTCATAACGATAATCAAGTACATCAATCCACTCCGCTACGCTCCGATAGCTAAGTGGAAAAAGACACTCTATCCGGTATGATTTTCACTCCGCTCCAAAGCTATCCGGTGCTAGTGGAAACGCAGCATAACATAAGAGCAACTTGTTATTTCTCTATCCCTGGCTGAATAACTTTACAATAATACTAACAAGGAATATCACCAACGACGCTACTCCTGTATAAATCACTTATTCTACCGACAACGTCTCGTCCACTCGTTCCAGACCCTTTCGACACTTTCGGTAGATCACGACTCTAGAAGAGAAAAATTGGAAGATTGTTTAGCTAGAGATGTGAACGGTTCTAAATTCTTAAAAATATTGGATTTTAATGTGTTAGCTGGAAATGTAGAGCCATTCTAAGGCACTTCAGAGATCATAAATAAGTTTTGTCTCAAATTAGTTAAGCCGTGATGAGTAGCAACATGGAACAATTTTTTGAATTCGTAAAGGAGACAATTTCATCATTTCTTCCCTATGGCGTGTAAATTTACTGGCAATCCTTTCAGTGGAGTTCTTGGTTTAGTTTATTATTATATTGAGGTGCTTGAAACGACCCTTGATATTATTTGCTATAGCTACTATAATTGTGAATGTAACTTTTTGTTGTTGACTACACTAATACAATACTATACTACAACATTCACAATTAAATTTAACTGTAGCGGAGTAGAGGAATGATGTATTTGTATGGGACCAAAATAATTTTCCACTTTCAGTAGGCTCACTGACAAAGTTTTCAAATTTTCTGCATTGGTTTTCTAATAAGGACTCAGGGAGTGAGCTAAGTCAGGAATGTCTGTTTTGTATGATGGGTGCCTTTGCTTTTGGTTTTACCTTCTGTAGTCGAACAATTCTAAAAAATTATTGCACTGCACCTGCTAGTTTTGTTTAAATAGATTTTACAAAAAGTGAGGTATTATCAAATACTTGAAAAAAGTTAATAATATGTAATTTGGAACAAAAACCATGGCCATCAACTCTTCGCTGTCGTAGTTACAAGTTTGTGTTGCTTTTGTAAGGCAATTTCGGGCAATTTTGAGAAAATATATCTAATTTTTCATTACTTTTGACGGCCTACCTTGATGAATATTTTTCTTTCAAAAAAAATTAACTGTATACAGACCTGTAATGCAAATATCATCCACTTTTTGCTACCGGTTACCAATAACTTGAAAATTCGTCAAAATATGATTTCTTGGAACGTTACCGTTAAATTGATGACCTCGTGTTTTTTCTGATTCAGGAAATCATCAGAGTCATAATTATTCAGGAGTGTGCAAATTGGGTTGGAGTATTGGTTGTGTGTGTCCAAGAAGATTGATCTATCGTTATTATCATTGTTACTATCCTTATACCTCTTTACCTTCTGTTTCAAGAACTCCAAATGGTCGGCAAGTGATACTTCTATTCCTCCCGGGGGGTGTTTCGTAACTTCTTATCCATAATTACTTATGACCTAATACTTTATGACTGGTCCTAATATTTACCTACACACAATTTAGTAATAAAATCATGCCCAAAAATGACCCTCTGTTGCCATAACAACAAGATTTTGGAGCCTTGGTGACCCAAACTTTGCCAAGAGCTTGTATAAGCTGAAAACCTCCGAAAAACTGGAAAAAACAGGTTTTTCACGAAATTACCGACAGAATTATGACGTCATCGGTGCAAAAATCATGCTGAAGTGTGCAAGAGGGATTGAATCATAACTGTGCCAAGTCGTATTGTGGTTGCTATTGTTGTTCTCATTTTATGGAGGGTGGTCAAAATAGCCCGGGAGAAATAGGGTTAAGTTCAGGAAAAAATGTTTTCTTGTTCTATAACCTTTGTTCCAACTGGAATATAAATAAATATCTAACTAAAGGCATACTTCCCTAATAAACAACAATGTAATCGCAACTTCATAGATTAACAATGCAAACATCAAACCTGAATATACAGACTGCGTTTTTACTCAAGAAACTCAAAAATGATTTTGATTTTGAGACAGTTCAAAAATGGTCTCCTTAAATTCATTGAAAGTTTAAATTTCAAAACAGTAACTAAAAACACTTCGAAGTTATATAAAACACATATCTCGATAATGCTTACTTTGGTATCTACGAGCTTTCTTACAATTTTCTAATCCAGGTCCCCAGTATAATAAATAAGCAAGAAGTGCCCAATAGAACTTTATTTTTAGCTGCCCGAACAACGATGAAAGTTCTTCAAGGCAATCAAACGAAATTGAAAGCAAGTAAATTGTTTACTTTGAGCAACACCCACGTATTTAATGAATATTTTATCTTTTGGATAAAAATAGGCCAGTTTTATATGGACAAAGATGAAGAGTTTAACTGATGATATAGCTTTGCTTTACAAGGTTTTCAAGCTATTTATTTCACAAAATATATAACAGAATTAATTGATAATATAATATAATTTCGGAATTAATGCTCGGAAAACAATGCCACCAATTGTTGTTCTGTCTTCTTCTAAAACTTGATTCAAAGTAGTCACGTTGTTGACTTTGACTGCCAAAACATTTGTACAAAAGAAAAATAACAGAAGAACATTTGGAAAAAAAAATCTTTGAACCTATTCAGATGGTTTTATTGAGATACATAAAAAAGGGATAAAATGTACCCCATGTCATGGTTAACCTTATCCAGACCAGAGTAAGGTTATCCAGGGTAAGGATATCCGCCCTTATCCAGAGGGCGTTGTTTGGCCCAGTAAGACCGGGCAAATTTACTCTTTCTTCATAAGATTTTGCTTTTGTTTTTGTTTTTGTTTTTTTTTAATAAAAAGAAGAAAAGAAAGAAAAGGACGTGCCATATTGATAACATTATCACAATTTAATCGTTCGATTGAGAAGTTCCACTATGTTTCTATGCCGAAGTAAGGGCGGGCCAGCTGATACCTAGGAATCATATCGAGGGAAATTGAGTGATAAAGAGATAATGAGTATAAAAAAAATCTGTAGAGATCCATGAAATGACCTTCTAAAACGTTTTTTAAATAATATTCTGACTCTTTGGGATGGAGAATCATCAATGTATTTTTTTATTTAATTCTCTCCACGTTCTTGTTTTTAGATTTTGGTAAAGCAGGAGTGATTTACATGATTATTTCATTCCATAGATTTCTAAGTAACAATTTCACAATCAACACAAAAACTTGATTGACACAGAAAAAAAAGTCTTCCATGGTGACGTCATCTTTAAACAATAGTATCTTTTTTCAAAACAATTCTTTTTTACAACTTGCTACATGTTATTTAGCTTTAGTAACTTAATTTCTTTAACTATTTTGTGGAACAATAAATGAAGCATACCACTTTTAAGAGTTAGCTTTAAAGAGCTCAAAACAAGATGGTGGTCAATTCAAAGGGGAAGAAACATTTAGTTTCTGAAAAATTGCAAGGAAAAGCAGTTCAAAAAGAGAATACTTCCAACAAAATTATTACTCATCAAAAAATATCTTCTCAGAAATTATATATGATGGTCTATTACTAAACTCTCATTTGACATTATAGTTCAAAAGACAAGAAGACTGTTTAAGTCGGTTCGCGGACATTAGACCGACAGGCACTAGGCCGACAGACATTATAGGCCGACAACACTTAGCCGAACGGACACTAGGCCGAACGGACGTTAGGCCGACAAGACAGGAGGCCGACAAGCATTTGGCCGACAGTCATTTGGCCGAAAGACATTTAGCCGACAATAATTTTTTTTTTAATTTCGTATTATCAAATAGTCACTCGTCAATGATGAAAATCTGAAATTTTCAATGTCACTTAGCTATTGGTTTAAACTATTAGGTCTGAACTTTTTCATTAAATTAGTAAGTGGTACTTTCAACTAATTATCACTCTCAATGCAACATAATTTTCAAAGCAATTTTTTTTTGAATAATTAGACAAAAACTTAGTGTTTTGTTAAAAACACCTTTACTCAAATAATTAAACTTAATTATTACTCTATTTTATCCCACACCTAACTTTCTCAGCAATTGTCATCGAATCTTAACATTTAATAGAATTTTGACTCGTAGCCTATATTTGTCTCTCACCTTTAAGAACATAGTTAATGAAAAAATACTAAATATGTCTAATTTTCTAATATTCAAGAACTAAAGTTTTCAAGTAATATTTATACCCCAAATCGAGCCCCAGATTCTTTGGAAAAATTGCCTAAGCAACATGCATTTCTTATTTTCAAAAATTATATTATTCTTATAAAGTAACAGTTAAAAATTAAAAAAAAAAAAGAAGAATTTTCGGCTAAATGTCTTTCGGCTAAATGTCTGTCGGCCAAATGCTTGTCGGCCTCTTGTCTTGTCGGTGAAATGTCCGTTCGGCCTAGTGTCCATTCGGCTTACTGTCCTTTCGGCTTAGTGTCCGTTCGGCTAAGTGTTTTCGGTCTAGTGTCTGTCGGCCTAGTGTCTTTCCGCTAAATTTCCGTACACCGTTTAAGTCCACTAATCAGAGCGTTGAACAATGCTGCCCTCCCGTTCAAGACCTGATTTTAAGTCCAATATATTTTGGCATAAAAATTTGGGATGGACAGGGAATTAGTGATGATGTCATGAAATTGAAACATAAAATTTTTTAGCTTGACTTTTGAAAAGTGTTTATAAATCTACCGTGATATAAAAATTTTGAGATTAAGGTGGATTTTCAAAATAAAGATATATACATAGAAAGGATATATTTACCCCATCTCTCCAAGTCACATAATTACTTGTGAACACTGAACTGAATAAGGTTGGTTATAGGATGGGGTACATTTTATCCTCTTTAACATACCTCAAAAAAGTCATCTGGATAGGTTTTTTTCCTTTTTTTGTATTGTATTTTATTTTTCAATTAATTAAATAAATGTGCAAAAGATAAAAACATTTTACAGTGTACAGACAGAAATTAAAAAAGCTTAAAAAGGTTCCAAGATATATTGCCAAATGTGTTTCTGTTATTTGTCCTTATGTACAAATGCTTTGGCAATCAAAATCAACAACTTCTTTGAATCAAGTTTTTGAAGAAGAGAAAACAAGAACTTGTGATATTGTTTTACTAGTTTCGTGTCCAAAATTCTTTCATATTGTTAATTAATAATATTATATATTTTGTGAAATAAATAGCTCGAAGAACTTACAAACCAAAGTGATACCATCAATAAATTGTGCATCCTTTTCCATATAAAACTGGGCTATTTTTATGCAAAAGATAAAATATTCATTAAAAACGTGGATATTGTTTAAAGTAAAAAGTTTACTTGCTTTCAATTTAGTTTGATTTCCTTGAAGAACTCTTATCGTTGTTCGGGTAGCAATGTAAGATTTTTGCCAGATTAAAGTTTACCTATCATTTTTTTAAGGAAAACTGAATTTTGATTGGGCACTTCTTGCTTATTTATTATACTGATCACCTGGATTAGTAAAATAGTAAACTGTACAAAAACCCGTTTATACCAAGCTAAGCATTTTCGAGGTATGGTCTTTATATGATTTTAAACTGTTTTTGGTCAATCTTTTGAAATATATAAACTTTTAATGAATTTAAGGAGCGCAGTTTTGGGCTGAGCGAAACTGGGCCAAAAATCAAATTTGGTTCAAAATTGTAGTGTTCCCAGTGTTTTCAGAAGGTTGGCATAGACGATTCCTATACGTTCTACTTCATGACCTAAATTCAAGAGTCAAAAGAAGCTCTGCTAAAAATGATCAAAGAAGCAAGGTTTTTCTCTACTGTAGTGACGAGCTTAAAAAGACATTTGACATAATCGTGCTCCATGGACTGAGCGAAAGGCTCGTTAATATGCAGTTTTTTTTATCAATTCTAAGCAACTTTGCTATAGGCTGGATGAATTTCGTTATTATGTTATCATTAAGAGGAGAGGTTGTTTTTTATTATGGCTTTTACATGCTGTTGTTCTAAGGTAGTTTTACACATGGCAAAAGCGCTCAAAATATTTCCTGGCTTACTCACCAACAAAGTATTTCAGAATTAATATATTTCTTCTGTGATGTATTATTTTTGATGTATTATCTATGTATATATTACTATGTTGCTTTATAAAACAAAGATGCTTTGTGTTTCGCAGTTGCGTGGGTTTAATGGAAAAATGTGTTTAATTAGCAATTAAAATTTTTCATTAGCTTTGTGCTTTCCACTAGTAAACATTAATGATATTACAATAAGTTTTTTCTTACGAATGAAATGTGTTTGCGTCAATTATTTCAAAAAAGCAATTACATCAAATTACGACTCAAGCCACGGACTGAATTGCAACAAAGTTGAAAATGTTTGTATTGATTTTTTCCGTTAGTTTACATACTAGTCAAGTAGAATGTAGAAGAAGGGTTTTCATAAGAAACAGCAACAGTTACTGTTATGAAAGTTATACCAAGGCTCTTACGAAGATTTCGAAGAAAATCTTAGGACAAATATTTAACAAAATTGTGACCAGTGCGACTTGATCTGATTTTATTAGCACGCTTGATGCTATTCCAAGCGCTTTGATTATGTTTTGATGACATATCAAAAGTATTTCAATATGATCAAAATGAGTTACTCTAACAAACAAAAAAGTTACACCTGCTGTCTATACTAGGGAGGGTTGGAATCTGTCCACCTCTGATTGATTTAATGCGGAAACAGTGTGCAATAAGCAGTGTAATGAGATTCATTTAATCCATACAACGTACATACTGATTTATTATCGACAAATTCAATTTCATACTAAACATTCATTACTTATTATTTGATTAACATTCTAAGATTAAGTAATGACAGAAGCATCCAATGGAGCCATTCTAGAAAAAAGCTGTTCGTATTTCTAGCTAGCTAAAATTTTTTACCTCATTATCGATCATCGACGTGCACCAGAGTGGCTCTGTTTTTACATATAAGACAAAAAAATACAACCATTTTCGCTATTTACAACCATTTTTATCTCTAACTGAAAATTCTCTCCAATTTCATCTCCTAAAAGAGCTGTTTGTTTTTTTTAGCTGAGCACGTGTTAGAAATTTTTCCGTCTTTTCCGTTCTTAGTTCTAGCTGAGGTCCAGAAGTCTTTATTTCGCTTGATGGTTATTCCCAAGAACGGCTCTCTTTCCACTGCTAAAAATGTCCGAAAAACGTCTTTTTGCAAGAACAGCTTAATTAAATGTTTTTGTAATGAGTTACTGTTTTATTGACCACCTATCAGATATAGCTTATTATGAGAAGATCTTCGATCTAATTAACCACTAAATTTGCACAAATTACTCCTTATTGGTTAGGCTTAGAATGTTGTTCTATCACGTCACAAGTTCACAAAGTAATTGGAAAAATACTTTAATTAAAATAAAATTATTTCTTGTCAGTTACTAATTGTCTGATCTTCATGAGAAGTAATATATTCAAATATTATTTTTTGCCAAATCATCTCCTATACTCTCAGAGAGATAGTACTTTGTTTTAAACTTGTCTACTTAGCTCGTATTTTCTTATATACACTCCGACACTTTTAGTCAAGCCGAAAGTTTTTAGATTTATTGTTTATATTTTTGTTTGTAATTTTCTTTCGTATACGTCTTTATTCGTCAGGCTTTATATTCTTTAGCATTAGGCTTTATAAGGCCATTGCGTATACGTCTTTATTCTTTATTATTTAGGCTGCTTTGCAGCATGTAGAACAAAGAATCTGTGACTAGTTTTGGTAGAAGAAGTAGGATTTTTTTTCAATTCTACGTTACCATGGTCAGACAAGCTTTGGTTAACGTCAAAGCTTCGTAAAGGCTTCAGAATCAAACTTTGATTTGAAATAATAAGCTCTTTGATCTCAGTTCCAGGATGTTTCTAACAATTACCCCGTATTTTTTACAAACAGTTTATAAAAATAGCATCTGGTGCAAACTTTTTTCTTATCCAAGAACTCATCAGACGCGTTTCCACGGTCATAAGAATGATGCTACTTCTTTCATTATATGTTCACTTCATCTTTTGATCTTTTTCTGCCACATGATCGGGTTTAACTATCACTAAAAATAAAATAAGAAATGTTTAATTTCATACAGCTCTTCAAGAAGTTCAAGAGTTCACGTATAGTTCAAGTAAAGGCCATTTTTAGCCCATACTTGGTAGTTTTAGTACCTGTTTTTTAATGTTTTTTGAAACCTTTTCTGCGCATTGTACAGTGGATCGAGAAATAAGTGCTACACGTTTTCTTTTTGTAAGAAACCAGTTTATAAGAAACTTAAAACTGGACATGCCAAAAACTTAGAAACTTTTGGAACTAGGAAAATGTGACAAATTTTTGTTAAGAAACTTTTTTGCTGACATTCACAGTTGAAATACTTTGAAGATGACGATATAGGATAAATAAGGCGTTATTTACGCTATCCTTGTAATCTTTCTTATTTACAGCGTACAAATCTTGCAGTAAAAACAACCAATAAATGAAAAACTTCTTGTTTCTTCGATTAACAAACTTTTATTCATTAAATGCTAAGGAACTGTCTAAGAAACTTTTGCTAGCAAATTTAGGAAACAGCTAAGAAACTTTTGGAACTAGGTCCAGTGCTTGGTTTCTTATAAAAAAAACGTATAATTTGATTGGATAGTCTCTTTTTACCTTACTTATAATGTTACTTGTCGTTTGCTCTCTCTTATCAGTTCTAAAAACATAGAAGTTGTCTTCATTAAGGTAGAAAGCTACCACTGTTGGTCCGACTGAAATCTTCGCATAATTTGCCACGGCGGAATAATATAGAATATATTTTTTTGTTACAACGGTATATTTTTCATCTTCAATTATTTCATATTTAGACTTTTCTTTTCATACTTTATTTTATGCTTTATTATTTTTGTATATTTTTAAGGGTGCTACGAGTAAGTACTGTACATCCTGTGTGTTATATGTTTGTGTTTTGTTTATTTGTGTGTAATTTTGATGCATTGTAGAAAGAAAAAAAAAGTGAAAATAGATTCCAGTGACTTTTCAGGGTGCTTATGCACGTTTAATCATTCTTGCTACTCACCCTGCATTTACTCCTCTCATTTTCTTGTCTACGTTTGTTTTTTCCAGATTTTTATAAAATCAACTGAATCAAGCCATCTGTAGTACCCTTTGAAAATAAGCGTAAAGGACATGATCTCATCGTGAGAATATCAATTGCATTCAAAATACTCAAAATGACAATAATGTCTTGGCTGTCCTAGCCAATCCTCTTAGGAGATCATTTTTAGCAAGCTTCTTTGGTTTTATCCAAAGAACGTAAATTCACACTTCGTTTTGAGGTTTGGATGTCATATATACGGAGAAGCAATTCTTAGATTTTTCATGGTGTCAGTAATTTCATTTATTCTCCCTTAACTGAGACATTTTCAAGATCCCCCAAGTTCACGTTTAATCCGTTTCTATATTCCTGTACAGCTATAAAATGCATTCTGACGCCATCTCAGATTCTTTAATGAGTTATTTCATATCATCTTGTTTTCAATCCGTTGAAAAATTACTTTAATTACACGTTGTCCACGATTGCTTTATCTATCAAGAATCTTCCTTCCTTAATTATGGAAAATGCTCATTAAGCCATCCTTTGTTGTTCTTTGATATGCTTTACTATTCATTAGTCATGTATTATTTTATAACAACACTTCCATACAAAAACGTTGAAAAAGTTGACGAATTTAGTGGTACTCGGCTAAAAAATAGCTAGGTTTTAGTGGTATTTTATTGAATATTGGCATGTTTGGTTTAGGGCATGTCGTTTGGAATTACTTCTTTCAATAAATATGAGAGACTAAATCGATTATATAAAAGTATTTTTTTGTTTCTAGATTTCTTTTCCTTGCTATGTGAATATGATACGTCATAGATCTTTTTTGGAAATGGGCAAGCATTTGTTCTTTCGATTTGCTTTCCAATGACGACACATTCTGAATCTAGACAAATATATTCTGATTCATTTCAACGGTTTTAAAGAAGCAAAACATTTTTTAAAGTTGCCGAGAAGTTAGTTGTTTACATAATAGGGAAGGATAATCTATAAAGGAATAACCCTATGTCTTCTTACGAGTCTCTCACTGTGGAGAAGGAGATCGTTTGGTACCACTGATCCTCTTCCCCCTTTTTAAATACCTTTGCCCTTTTCAAAAAAGTTGCCAATGAGCAAAGCATGATCAAAGTACAAATTTGCAGTTGTCTAGAAATAAGCTAGCCTAATGAGACTAACCTGGTGTAACTTGTTTTTTTTTAATGAATGCAATTTGTTCAATTTTTTTTAAAAAATGTGTAAAAGTTATACCAGGTTAGTTGTTTTTAGATTGTTTTGAAGTTTTAGGAAGCTTTTAGTAGTTTCCGAGTTCAAGAGCAGTTAAAATTTTGAGTCGATCTAAGGCGATCAAAGCACCTAATTTTCAAAAAAGAAAAAAAAACAAAAAAAAAGTTTGCGTCTGCACCAACCATGTTGGGGTATCCTTACAAAGTAAAGGAGGTGACATTCGACTTACTCTTATACACCAACACGGAGTTAGAGACATATGATAAATATTACCATGCAGACTTTGTCTTGATTATGCAGACCTTAAAAACTTCTCTTACTTTGCTCAAAATACTGGAGAGAGTCAGACTATTTTCCTTTACTTTTTTGGGTTTATATTATATAAAATATAACATAGATGCTTCGCAGGGTTTGAGTGGTTATTAAAGGTTTATAAGCACCCTGAAAAAATAATTTGGCCAAATTTTAAATTCGCTTAATTTTCAGCTCAGTCGTTAGATTATTGTGACTTATTGAAATCCTGAAAGTTTCACACAAATCCTATGTGTAGTTCTCATAATACAAGGTCATAAAAATTGCTTGATCTCTATTATAATTTCGCCAGCCATCTTGCCCGTTTTTGTTTACAATCTGCGACATAAAGATGAAGGTGGTTTCTATACACTCACCAAGGAATTCTTGAGAAGAAAACAGGATAATAAATAAGATATATCATCAAGGGATCGTTTCATGGAGTTTTGTGAACTTTGGGCTGAATAATTCCTCCTGTCTTACTTCGAAATTCATCCACAATTTCCCTAAGGAACCCTATATTTTCAATTCTTAGATTCCATTTTTTGTTGTTTATAGAAACCAGCTCTTTTTAAGTTTTGAACGTGCGTTCAAGATATCAAAACACTACGATGTTTTTCAATGGGACAGGGAAGAAAAAATGACAAATTTTGACATATTATTGAGGCTTGTATCATCAAAACTACGTATAGAATTTGTCTAAAATTTTCAGGATATCAATAATAACTCATGATAATCTAAGGATTGAGCCAAAAATTAAGCATATCTAAAATTTGACCAAATTATTTTTTCAGGGTGCTTATGTACCTTTAAGTTGAATTCTCAGAAAGCTAAAAATGGTTTGCTCTTTATGTACCAAAGTATTGTCTATAGGTTTCTCCACAAAACCAAGCGAAAAGTATATAATTATTTCAATCTCATCGTGAAAAAAAATTGACGTATTGCGGATTTCGTTATGTCGTTGCAGCTGGATTCCGTGGTTTTTTTGCGAATTAAGTTTATCCAATGACGTTATTATTTACTTCCTGAGCGGTTTTTTTGCTTTTTATGAGGATTGTCTTTTTCCACGCTGTCAACAGCTTGCTTAACTTTTTGGATAAAATCGTCGAATATTCTTAGGAGTCTGAACAGTCTAAGCGAAATATCATGATTTTTTGTTTTTAGTAAAAGGTGATCTGGGTCGAGGAAAAATAAGAAAAACAACTAGAGTATTCTTTGTTTGAACAGCTTTATTAGATTTTTAATTAGAGGAATAATTAACTATATGCAAAAACTTGATAGCTACCAGGGTACATAAACATTCTTAGTTATACCATTCTTTACTTTATCATATTTTTAATTTTTATCCAAGTTTTACGTTAAATATTCTAATAGAGGATGCTCTTTTAAAATGATGAGTAATTAATCTCTATGTTGGCTGTTTATCAATTTGAGTGTTCACGTAAACCTTTGAATTTAATCTTGAAAAAATATTTCCCACTCTTGGATTAATCTATGTTAATTTAGTAGCTATTTGATTGAGAGATTCGTCGGCAATTTAAGTTTTTCCTTTACTTACAAATATCGATGTTTTTTATGAAGGTACCTATTGATACGTTATTTTGGTAATATGCCTAGAATGTAACTCAAATCTATCTGGAAAATATTTCTAAAAGTTTACAGACTTGATTCTAAAAGTCACATTTTATTTTTATGTAGAAGTTGAAATAAAAAAATAAGCTAACCATGGATATGACGCATATGATGAACATGACACATAACAATACAGGACATACAGATCATCCTCATGGTACCACACATAGTGGTGGCCACCAGGTATATTACATTTTTCATTTTTTTACCGATCAGCTCATTTTTACTAAAGTTGACCCGCAATCCTGGTCAAAAAAAGTTATGGCAGCGCGGCTAAATAGAAATATCCCTCTCCACCTCATAAAGTGTTGCTTTCTTGTATAAATTTTTGTTTTCAAATTTGTTTTAAAGTTTCATCGTAGCTGTAGTTTGTGCTATTGTCGCTGTCGTTGTTATTGCTATCGCTAATTGGTTTTGTTATATATCGTAGATGTATTTCACCGTCGGCAACACGGTCACAATATTATTCGAAGATTGGAAAACAGACGATGATTGGGGTGAGAGAACCACTTTCATAGTTTTCATTCGAACAACTTTGAATATTTTTGAAATTCTCTGGATATGCTGGGATCTGTTTGTAAATTATTGAAATTTTCATGAATATTTTGAGCACCTTAAATAATTTGAATGCACGGTGGTTACAACTGAATATAAACTGGCATAGTCTGTTTTTCTGACACTGTGTATCCGAAATATAATTAGCCACCTTTAAAAGCAACATTCCCCTTTCATTTACACATAGTACGGAAAAATAGAAAGCATTGGTGTTACCCAACATGCTAAATGGCTCTCTGAATTGTGAGTAAATTTCAATTTGACCAAGGGTTTTCTCTCTCTTCATAGAACTGGTATTGTCTTGTCTGGCACTTCTGGTTGTTGCATTTTTATATGAAGGCTTAAAAGTATTTCGAGAGCGTCTCATTAGATGTCACGTCAAAGACTCTATCGTTATGGTCAATATGGGAGCTACAAAGTAGGTTACGTCCTATTCATTTACTGGTTGTTCAGAAGACTCTTTCTTACTTGCTTGTTTTCACTTTGTTTATGTGTTATCATAGACATGTGGATTCTTTAAATTGGATTTTTTGAACGTTAATTTCATGGAATATAAGGAGGTATGAGGTCTGGGAAATAACGCATAAAAGTTTTCAAAAAAGTTTAGTTCTGAGTTGATCAAACTCATTATTTGGGTATATTTCTCCGAACGATATTATGAATAACTATGAATGCGTTTCCTTCAGGACTGTGTGAATCTTTTAAAGGTGAAGGGCTTTATATTTTTAAATAATTTCTTTTTGTAGAGGAGTATCTCAATATACTAACGCAACTCGTGAAGCAACTGCTCACAAGTAAGGAAATTTTATGTTAACACTACTGTTTTCTATGCACACACACACACTTACAAATATAACTTGAATTCATTGTAGGGTATCTATATTCCTATTCGTACTCTGGCATAACCTACCACTAATTGCTCTAGTTGCTCTAGTGCAATTCCTAGCTAGTGTCGTTAAAAACCAGAAATATGGGAGATAGAACAGAATTTCTCGAAATGCAAAAAGAGTACCTGTTCCTTAGAGCCTGTGATATATAGCTTTAACTTATATATAGCTTGTGATATCTTAAATTCACTGACCACTTTAGTGAAAGAAAAGTAATTAGAAGTGAGATTAAGAATATTCTGAGAAATTTTCAATCTGCGAAACACTTTTGTTGCTTGGATGGAACACATGAGAGAACGATCGGGTCTATTTTACCCGAATATTGAAACAAGCGCAATGTTATGACTGTCTTTGGTAAAGGGTAGCAGAGAACAGAGAAAACCATACCCCAACAGTATTTGTGTAGTGTGAATGTTAACGGGGTGTGTTCACTATTCGGGTGTGTTAATTGGATATTCTCCGGTCCTACAGATTTGGACGAAGTTTATTCTAGACTTTTGATTTAGGGGTTTCAGCGAGCCACCAGTTCTGGCTCGTGAGCTTTTGGTCTTTGTTTAGCATGTGCATGGGAAAGTAACTTTGTAGTTATTCCATTAATTTAGAGTGCCAGATTTCAAATATCTGTTTATTCTTTCACAAATTGTTTAGTATTTCCTGGCAGAAGACTTTAAATTTAGGAAAAATAAAAATAAGAAGTTTATGATAGTTAAGAGGAAGTGACAGTAAAAAGCAATTTTGAAAATCATTAAAAAAAATACATAACTTTCTACACTGCAAAATAAGTTCTTGGCTGTATTGAAGGTTATTGTAAGTGCTCCTGGAAAAAAAAAATCGCTGCTATAAAAATTAATTAAGATTGCTATATTCTAATATAATCCTTGCTATATTGCATTGCGTTTCTTACCCGTTTTAAATGCAATCAATTGCTTCCAAGTAGTATCTAAGCTTCTCAATTTTTTTTGTATTTTTGGTAACTTCGTAGTATTTTAGTGTTATATCATATTTTATTATTTTAGAGCAACAGCGTTTTCGTGCATGCATATTGCTCAAAGTTTTTTGCATATGATCCAAGTGTTTGTCGGATACGCCCTCATGTTGGCCGTCATGACGTTCAACGTCTGGATTGTTGTCGCTGTTATACTCGGCTCTGGTCTCGGATATTTTGCTTTTGGATGGCTGAGTTATAGAAGCAGCTCACTGGCGGATCATTGTAATTAATAGCTCTAAGTTGTGCACAGTCATGAAAGACATTATGATATGAAATTAGGGAGCTGGTCTCCGGATACCAAGACAAAGCTTTAGGCTTAAAAGATTTGATACAGAGTTTTCATCTAACCACGTTGAAAAGCTAAAAAATGCATTCATTTTTGTACAGAAGATGTTTTAAATATTTTTGTATGTTATCAAGAATCTACAACAAAAACTTTGTTGTCAATTTTAAAATTTAACTTTTTATTAAATTGTATTTTGGGGGGAATTCCTGTGTTTTAATATGACGACTTATTGATGTAACATTATTGATAATATTATGTATATGTTTTAATGTGCCAATAATGTGTTTGTTATTACACCCTTAAAAAATCCAATTAAACCACATCTTGGATCCTAAAAACTCAATTGATTGGAGCGTTTTCAACAATAATTGGCTGAAAATGGTGGTACTCCCTGAAAATAACCCCTGACTCGGGCCAGTGACCAAAAAATTTTTAAAAACGTTTCTTACCATCCTATTCCCCATAAAACTTTATTAACAGTCGCCGAAAATCATGCTTCAATCTAAAAAAGAAAGGAAGTAATTTGAAAAAAATTAACAGGGGGGATTTACCTACCCCACTCCGGATCAAATAGGGTTAAGATATTTATTAGTTAATTTCATCAAACATCATAAAGTGTAAGGCTATGTGTAGTCATTAGTGCCCCCCTTCTCCCGATACAAGCAGGGATAGTGAAATAGAATAGACACAAAATTGGGTCAGCTTCTTCTCTTTTCTCCATGCTTACACAAATACAAGGGACGCACAAATAGAAACACAACAAAACACGCTAAGGATATACTTTTGTAGTTGTATATCCTTCAAAAAAAGAACATATAGTATAGAAAATAAAATAAAGAAAATGATGGAAAAAATAACAAAAAACAAAAGAGAGTGCTATGATACTAATGAACAAATAAAGACCCAGAAAATCTTTCTGCGTGTACCAAGAAATATAAGGTTGCATTCAAGACATGATTGTTTTGTTCGAAACTCAGCTTATCATTTCCATATAACAACAATTCTGCTTTTTTATCAGGAGGCGAAGAAGAGAAAATATTAGTTGATGACGCAACTTTCTCAAAGAGAGATCTACGTAAATGAGCATAAATATGGCAACGCAGCAAGAAATGCAACGAGGTTTCTTCCTCGTCTCCACACGCGCAGAGCGGACGGTCATTAAAGTTTTGACGAAATTTGTGTGATGATAAATGGCTTAGCCGTAAGCGAAGTCTGCAGAGATACTTTATTCCCTCCTCGGAATCATGACAACCAAATACTGATTTAGGACAAGGTATTACAAATGCCAATAGCTTATTCTATTTTTGAAAGAAGGAAGGGTGGGACAATATTTTATAGATGAATCCAACTTGTTCCGCTCAGACAATGCATGAGACAACAAAGCAAATTTAAAGACTTCAGTCTGAAAATTAAATGATGAAGATTTAGATCTTGAAGTTGTAGTCTATTGTATTTGTATTCCTGGGAATTAACCGATATAAATAATCTGGTGTCTTATTGGTCGTCACTTTGTAAAAAAGACAAACTTTCTCACCCATCGTCTATCATGTAAACTTTTAAGGCCTAGTTCATGGTGAAGTTTCTCTCGGTACGTACTCTGAATTGCACCTGAATTGCACCTGTGATAGCTAAACAAGCTTCATATTGAGTTGTTTCAGTCTTCTTGGACAAGTTAGCATTATTAGGTTGATCGTAGATGACATCTGCATAATCCAGGTGAGGCCGAATAAACGATCTATATATAATAAGC
>JANSTP010314249.1:0-28419 GCA_025330745.1 Cladonema radiatum | reverse complement strand
TATGCCTTGAAGCTCGACTGCAATGCTGAAAATAGTGAAATTAGAGACACCAGAACTCAAAATTTTCTTCGCCGCCCGACCATGGTGGCCGGCATTTTTTAGGCATTCCATGTCAAGTTAAAGTTTCCCAATCGGCTCATACCGCCGAATTTTTTTGACGTCTGGCTAACACCCTGATCGGCCCCTGGTGCAAACACGTGGAACAAATTCTCCTACTCAATAAGGACAAATCTAAACTAAAAAAACTTTTCTTTGAAACTTGCCTTGAGTCATAGTAATGCTCAGCATTTTATTAGTCACATATCTTTTTTCTGCTTGTTTATAGCCGATTTTTTTTTGCAAAATCTGAAATAGTTAAAAATGTAACCCATTAGATGACTGTCATAAAGTTTCCCTTGTTTTTTCTTTCTAGTTTTGTAATTTTATTGTGTAATTTGTTGTGAATTGTGTAGTTGTAAATTTCCTCTAAAAATAAATCATTTATCTTCACAATCTTATTAATTATTCATCATTAGCAATTTAAAACACTATTAAAATTTTGGTTTGTTTATCTTGTTTGGTTTTCATCAAAGATATACATGTGTAGCATATTGACATATATATTGTCTTAGAAAGCTTTTGAGCACTTCTGCCACATG
This sequence comes from Cladonema radiatum, assembly GCA_025330745.1. NCBI lineage: Eukaryota > Metazoa > Cnidaria > Hydrozoa > Anthoathecata > Cladonematidae > Cladonema > Cladonema radiatum. The sequence goes on along the minus strand of JANSTP010314249.1, from coordinate 27,781 downwards.
TAAACCTGCCTTGTAAGATGGAAAATGCAAGGAGTGATGAAAAGAGAAAAACAAATTTAACATAAAACAAAACTGATACAAAGATCAGTGAGATTCCTTTGGAATCACATCACCAGGTGTCCAGGCAGGCGGAACCGCATCACATCCTGGTCACCTGCATCAATATATAGTATAAGTTTAAGAAAAATATGTTCATCACTAAGCCAGGAAAGCTTTTGAGCACTTCTGCCGCATGTAAACCTGCCTTGAAAGATGGAAAATGCAAGGAGTGATGAAAAGAGAAAAACAAATTTAACATAAAACAAAACTGATACAAAGATCAGTGAGATTCCTTTGGAATCACATCACCAGGTGTCCAGGCAGGTGGAACTGCATCACATCCTGGCCACCTGGATCAATTTATAGTATAAGTTTAAGAAAAATATGTTTATCATCAAAGCTTTTGAGCACTTCTGCCACATGTAAACCTGCTGAAGGAAAATCCAAGGAATAATGAAAAGAGAAAAGCAAATTTAACATTAAACAAAAACTGATAAATAGATCCGTGAGATTCCTTTGAGATCACATGACCCAGGCAGTTTCACTGCTTAGACTCACTGCTATAGACTCACTGCTTTAAAATCTTTATACTGTACTTCATCAATCGCTTTAACTCTCAAAGACCGATCCCAGAATATTCTGGCAACCAGGGTGGCAGCCCCTTGTTAGCCATAGTAAAGTGTCCAAAGTGCCTACGACCTGTTCTTTCCAAATGTTCTTTCCAAAACCAATATCTGGGAGGTTTTAGTTTTTAGATAAAGCATGAAAAAACACAGCTTAAAAAACAGCATTCTGAAAAAGCCTCAGATTCTAACCATTAAGATATATTTTAACATTCAAGTATGAGGATTGAGGGGGAAATAGCGGTGGTGTCCTTGCCTTTCATTAAGGCAACATGTGGTCAGTCCTTGGGTCTAATGAACTCAGCAAAATTCTAGCCTGTGAGATAGCCATATATAACAGAAATTGTGGCCAGTATATACTGAAGCTTTTACACGTTAAGAAAGCAAATAAGTATTGGATCTAATTCAGGACCACTTTGAAAATTAGACTTTGTTGAAAAGTTGATTGCTTATTCTACAAAAAATATGATTTTGAAAGAGGCTAATTGCTTATAGGCATATGTAAATTGGAAAAATATTGTAGAATATTCTCACCTCTTCAAACTTCAAAATTCCCAACTGTACCTTCTCAGTCAATCTCGCCTTTTTAGAAGATGCATAATAGCAAAAGTTCATTTCATCATACTGAAACAGAAATAACAATAATAAAATTAATTTTGAAAAACAGCATTCTTCAGTGAAACAACCCTAAGCAATAAAGGGTAAGAGTTTGTATGGAAGGGTTTCATCACTGCATACTCTCAAAGACTTTACTAAGATTAAATTTATTAACGATGGCTAACAAAAATATCTAGAAAACTAAAATGCGAATCTTTGATTAGGAAACTAATCTCATGATGAAAAATTACCTCAAAAACCTTTTCTTTGCCTCGTCTTGTGCCATTCTCATCGATAAGTACTTCTTCAAAATAAACGATTCCATCAAAAGTACAAAACCACTTCCAAGGTTTCAACCAAGCAATTCGTACATTATTGGAATATACTTTTTCAATTTCTATGTCTAATGGTTTACTGCAATCTAAAACATTTTTTAGAAAGATATACAGTGGAACCTGTATTAGATGACCACTCTGGGGAACATAGAATTGTGGTCTTCTTAGACAAGTGGTCTTCTTATACAGGTTGAAAACAATATACAATGTCATTTTGGGACCAAGAACTAGTGGTCTTTATAGACAGGTGTTCTTCTTATAGAGGTGGTCGTTATAGCAGGTTTGACTGTAGTCTTTTGCATAGACGTAGAAGGCAGTAATTATCATACTCACTTTTAGATTTGACAACAACAAGAATGCAATAAATTTTGATATAAAAAAATTGAACATGGAAGGTAGAATGTTCGGTTGTAGAATGTAGAATAAGCGGTTGTTCTCATCGTCAAATTTAAAAAATAGTTATTGAGGTCAACCATAGATGTGATATCTGATTGGTATCTAAATAAGCCATAACAGTGAGCCTCTCAATCTCTGAAAGTAATGGGAGAGACAAAAACTTAAGAATTTTTTAGTCTAAGAGTTTAAATTCAATAACATACACTGATTTTAAAGATGGTACACATACACCTTTAAAAAACTAACACACTTTTAATGTTCCTCTAAAGTATGTTAAAAAATAAAAATCTTATAAATTTTCATTCAATACAATAAAGTAACCAGTTGTAGTAACCATGTATATTTTGGATTGGGAGCTTTGACTGGCCTCTCTTTTGAGAGTTGTCTGGTAACTGGCTCATTTCAAATATTCAGGTCACTTCCAATCCGATTGGTATACAATAAATAACAACAGGGCTAATGGTATAGCTTTTACACTGTCTTGGACATTAGAGTATAGTATTTGTTGGCTATATTATGCATATTACCCTTTGGAGCAGAAAACTCTTACTAAACGTTTTGATACAGGCAAATGAGTTTCCTCAAATTCTACTGCAGTGGTATTTGAAGTTGAACTTAAAAAACCGTACTTTTCCAAACAGTACTCTGAATATCAAAACAGGATGCTGCTTAAGTTGTCAAATAACCCTTTTTCTCAAAAACAAGCTTCTCAATAACAAAACGGACGACCGTATAAGTCTTAGATATAATCATTTCAAACGAACAAAATATTTTTTGGGTACGTTCGTGTACTTTTGATTTAAAAGAAAAATGTATGATAAGGGAAAGCTCCTGAAAGTGTTTTTCGCCACCCTGTAGCAGAACAAATGGTCACATTTGAAACTTAATTCAACATAGAGTGAAACCTGCTAAAACGACCACCTCCATAAGAAGACCGCCTGTCTAATAAAACAACTAGCTCTTCGTCCCATAATGGCTTTTTCTATTGCTTTCAATCTGCATAGACCCTAGACTAAACAGAAAAGACCCTAATAATAAACCCTAGACTAATAGATCTTTTAAAATATTGGAAACTTAAATTGTTAAAATTTATGAAAATACCAATCATTGAAATCAATATTGGTTGTTCTTATATTTCAGTACCATGGATAACTGTTGTTACTAACCCTATAACAACTGTTAATGAGGGCAATATCGGAACATATTGACTGACGTGAGGTCAATATTTGCAGGTGTTCTTCAAATGAATATTTATTATATGTATTTTTACCCGCAACTTACTACATTCAACAGAAATACATGGGGGAAAAGTTAAATAAGGCACTCCTCATTTAGAGGCAGACTGTCTCAGTTGAATGGGCTGGCTTGGTTAGGTTAGATCTCACTTTCGTTTAGAAAAAAATTAAAAACATAAAATGCATTCATATTATGACAAGCGAGCTAGCCTGCTTTGCCGAGATCTCGAGATTCGGCAAGATCTTGACCATGCAAGATGAGTTTTCCTTATGAACAATTATCCTGGTTTTAGTGGAGATGGAATTTTAAATAATGCTCGTTTAATGCAGTGTAGTGGCTAGTAACCATTTAGCAGAAATAAGTTTTGCCTCCACCACATATCAGTTTGTCCTGGCTTGAGCCAACAAATTTGTTCTTTTGTTATTTTTCTGTTCTTAAGTTCTAAAGCTTTCAAATTATGTTCTTCTTTATATATACATGTAAATAATAATTGTTGATGATCCATTTAATTGTAAAAAACTGAAGTTTTGTAATGGAAGACAATAATGCAATCTGTTTTTACCCACCACCTTTGGAGGAAAAAAATACATTGAAATTAATAAGATCCCATGATGTAAACAAACAATTGTCTCGGCTGAGCATAGACATGGAATTAAATATATATCTCCTAGTCTAGGTACCAGCTCACCTAATATGAACAGGTCCTAAATCAAAAAAGATCAAGAAGCAAAGTTTTTCCAAATAAAAGGAATAGTCATATCAAAGATTTGTTAACCCTTTGCATCACTGCCATTTTTCCAGGTTGTGTCACCTGGATCCCAATTTCATTTGAGCTTTTTTTTTGAAAAATAATGTTAGACAAAGTAGTTTTAAAGATAAAAATAGGTTTTATAGCAAGAAAAAAGCTAAATTTTGTATGTTTATGCACCCCTTGAACCTTGATCATCCTCCATGACGTGGCAGAAGGCGGTAACTTAGTTACAAAGTAAAATAGTCATAAGATGAGCAGCATGTTTTAACAGTCATGCTGTGTGGTTCGTTAATCAGGTCAATCCTGAGGGTTCCTTCTGTGGTATACAACAAGTTAGTATTGGCGAACAAATGATAATTTTTATATAAACTATCAAAAAAATATAAAATACTATCTGCATGTTTCTAACTTTCATCCTGTTCTTTAAATCTTATATACTTCAATTCATAGTCCAGATGGGTATGGTAGAGTTGAAAACAAGGCTCAACACAAAGTGGAATGGAACACTGAATACATACGTAAGTTGTTTCTCGACCAGGGCGTTTACGTTTCACACCCCGCTTTTCATCAATTTTTCGCTCGGCCGGAACACAAACCTTGCAACTATGATTTTTTGTTCCACCTTCACCATTTTTTTTTTACTTGTTGGGCTTTTTGGGGAAAATGTGTACCCGTAAGACAATGTACACTTAGGCTAGACGAAGATTGTTGATGCTCGGTTGCAGGATTCAAATCATGCGAAGATGCCCCAACCATGGATATTATAATAGCTAGCTGAAAATCATTTTGCAAAATACGCCTATTATTGCCCAGTTGTCTCTGGTGCTCCTTATACAATATAAATGCATTAACCATTAGCAAATTTAGTAAACAAAAAAATACTTTTTTCCACCACTTCAACCAGCGATGAGAAAACACAGAATATTTCAGCAACTGATCATTTACGTCAATTCCACCCATAAAATTATTATACTGGTGGATTATATTTGGCTTTGAAACAACTTCCTTTGTGCGCCAATGTTTCTTATTAGTGTTCACAGAAGCACAATTATAAGCAGTTGACAGTAATGTAACTGGCTTCCTATCAAAAACTTTTCCTCTGACTTTTAATTTTGTTGACGTAATTTCATTAGGAAGTCCCTTTCTGGGTCTAACTGCCCCACAAGCTAGGGTATTTTCTTTCTTCAACAGATTATAAAATAGATATGGAGTCGTATAATAATTTTCCATAAAGACAATATGACCTTTCTTCTTGTACGGTTGCAATAACGACATAACAAGGTCATACGTTTTACCGTTTTACTTGAAGGTTTTCAACCCATATTTCTCTGGCTTATTAGGGTTGTAAACCTTGAAATGTGAATGGCCTTGGAATGCAATGGTACCCTCATCAATCTACAGATGACGCCTGGGATACCAAATATCTCTAAAAGATTTTTGGAGATCTGTCACTAATTTACCCAAATTTTTGCGAGGATCATATCCTGGTTGCCCTTTTGATATATAGTCTGCAGGGTCACAGCAGTGCAAAAATGACAGAATGTTAAAAAAATCTGCCCTTGAGATGATATCTCGTGGAAATGGTATTGAAAATACTGGATCTACTGTCAACTACTGTCTGAGTGAGTCTTTTTTTATGATTCCCATGTAATAGGATAAAGCTAAAAACGCTCTCATTTTACTAATTGATATGCCATTTTCTGGCCATCTTCTAAAATCTGAACCTGCTCGAAGTGACTCTCCAACCTTCTGAAAATAACTGTCAGCATATCTGTTTGTTTCTACTGTAATAAACTCTAGGATTTCTTCGGTTAGAAAAAGTTTAAATAAGTAGTATTCGTCAGCGTCAGCTGGCGGTTTAATAACAAAACCTGGGGTATCTGAATAGTTTTCAATAATTTCAAGGAAATAATACACAAAAAAATGATGACACAATCATTATGTCGACAAAATGTCTACATAAATCTCAATATGCAAAGGGAAAAAATAGTGAAACCACACAAAAGAACCTTAATAAAGACATAATTTAAAGTCGTTATTTAAAGTCGTTCTTAGTCCTGGTTTGAGGTTCTGTTGGCCTCCAAAGAATGTTAATAAAACTGATGTTAAATGCTCTTTTGAAATTTTCTATTGAGAACTGCATAAAAACATTGATTTATGTTATGAAGACTTGGACTGTTTGAAGACGAAGATTAAAAACTTATCTTTGTCTTATATTTATGATTACCATTTTAAAAAGCAAAAAGATATTTTATCAAATGATGAATGGCTAGCTCTGCAAGAATTACGACACGACAAAGACATAGTCATCACCAAAAATGATAAGGGTAATGGAGTCGTGATTGTAGATCGGGTTGATTTTAACGATAAAATGCTCGAATTATTATCAGATGGAAGTAAATTTAAGAAGTTAAAAAAGGATATCACAAAAACACAAGCAGGTAAACTTATCAAGTTCCTTCTGGACTTAAAGAAAAAGGGCATTATTGATGACAAAGCTTATGAATTAATTAGACCATCTGGTTCCTAACCTGGCATTATGTATGGCTTACTAAAAGTCCACAAATATGGCTTGCCTTTCCGACCTATCATCAATTAATACTTATAACTATGAGCTAGCAAAATATCTTGTTGTGATCCTAAAACCTTTGAGTAAAGCGAATATTCTGTCAAAGACTCTTTCGAATTCAGTGATTGGGTTAACCTTTTGAATTTTATTACTAAACCTGTTTAATACAGCTGTGATATCACATCTTTGTTTACTAATATTCCTTTAGATGAGACGATCAATATTATTCTTGCTAAGTTATACACAGACAATCAACATCCCAAATTACCAGAGGATGTATTGAAAAAACTTCTCCTTTGTGCAACAAAGGAAACACATTTTCTTTTCAATGGATCGTATTATGATCAGATTGATGACGTGGCAATGGGCTCACCTTTAGGGCCACTTATGGCAAACATTTTCATGTGTGAATTTGAGGAAAAGTATGTTACGAAAATCAACGACCTTTATTTACCATTACATTGGAAATGTTATGTTGATGACACTTTTCTTATTTTTAACACTAATGACGAGGCAATTTCCTGTTATAATTACATTAATTCTTTACATCCTAACGTTAAATTTACTTTCGAATTGGAAAGTGATGGAAAAATTTCATTCTTAGACGTCGATATAAAGCATTTTAATAGTTCAGGAGGTTACATGTTGTTAACTAGTGTTTTTCGTAAAAAGACTTTTACTGGTCTGTACACAAAGTGGGACTCGTTCATTCCAAGAAAATATAAAATAAACATCATTAATACTCTGCTTGATTGATATTGGAAGATATGCTCAAATGCAGACTTATTCGAAAAAGAAGTTTCTTTCATGAAAGGTATTATCATGAAAAATGGATGAAAATTATCAATTATAACGTGAATAACCTTGTTCATACCAGAGGAAAGGAAAAGAGGGAACACCAATCGTTATCACTGAGGGACCAAGCAAACTAGAAATTTTACTGGTGCTTCCATATCTTGGTTTCCAAGCGAAAGTTTAAAGACTAGGTTAAATAACACTATGCAAAAACTTTTAGAGATGATAATAATCCGTTTGATGATTCTAATAAAGACCCTAAAGAGAAGAAAAATATGTCGTCGGTTGCTGAACATATTAACAAGGAGGGTCACGCCTCTTGCAATAACAATTTTGAGATAATTGACTCGGCAAATAATGATTATGCTTTGCTAATTAAGGAATCCCTTAATTTTTTATCAAAGCAGCGGACCTTGAATGAAAATAACGACTTTAAATTATGTTTTCATTAAGGTTCTTTTGTGTGATTTCACTATTTTTTCCCTTTGCATATTGAGATTTATGTAGACATTTTGTCGACATAATGATTGTGTCATCATTTTTTTGTGTATTATTTCCTTGAAATTTTGTCCATTTTTTTATACATATTGAATTGCTTGTTTACTTATTATTAAGTCATTCAAAAGTCAGTATTTGAATTTTATTAACTAATGATTGCTTCATCATTTTTTTGTGTATTATTTCTCTTGAAATTATGTTGGCCGTTGAACAAATCTGTTGTAGTTTTCAATAACTATATTTGCATCCCCATCTTTCCAATTGTCCATACATCATCCACGAGGTGTAGATTGATTGTTTGCTGCTCAGTTAATATTGCCATGATCATGATTAGACGGTAAATTTACAAGATCTTGATCACCACACCCTAAGAATTCTTCATCCTCATCATCAGTTTCTTCTCCAAAGAAGTCAATAAAGTCTTGATTATTTTGAATTATTATTTCTTCATCTTCGTCATTGCCGTCTTCCTCAAGAAAGATCTCATTTTCATCCATTTTGCAATGGATTTCCCTTCCGTAGAACCTCTTCTGGACAGAAACTTATTTTGATGCTCGCTCACCAGCCGAATTTTCTCAAAATATTTTTTTTTTGCTGAGCATGCATTTCTCATCCGTTTGAACCCAAGTCGGGTTTTTTCGGGACAATTATCCAAGGAGAATCCGTGGCGAGCAATTTTACTCACCTACGGGAGGAGGAGATATGACACCCTGGGGCTACGGGAGGAGATATGACACCCTGAAGACACCACTCCCTATTCCCGGACTGGTCCCTGAGTGGGATCTGGTTGACACAAAGCTTTCCCGGACCAGTCCAGGATCGGGATGCAAAGGGTTAAGACAATGCAGTGATAAACCTTTGATCATCAACATTCGCAAAGTTTCTGTCTTAACATTTTTCCATGATGTTGCTATTAGCAGCAGAAAATACTAACCCTATATTTTTGCAAGGGAAATATTGAAGAATATTGATCTCATAAGCTCAAGCAATACAAAGCGGAGGTCCAAATGTGTAATACATGGTTACTACTCATCATAGATTTGTTTATCCTGTTATTCCTGTATTGTTACTGTAACTGTACTGTTATTGTTTTCCTGTACTCAAAAACCTTTGTCTTATTTTGTCTTATTTATATTTTAAGAAACAAAGGATGAATGAAAAAAGACTTTCAAACATGAAATATTTTGCATGATGCCAATGCATTGACTTGGGTTATTTTCTTGTTCTTTTGCAAAGTAAACTGACGTAACCAATAGCAACTGCTCTTTATTTGCCTGTTGTCAATTACAAAAAATGTTTTCTGACCAATCAAAATGCTGAATATTTTTTATTGAAAATCGAGCCGCTAAGACAGGTAACGATGAGGAGTATTGCCCGCTGCCAAACCAAACTGAACCAATCGCATCAATTCTTTGGATATGTTCACAGCACCAAAGTGAAAGATTACCAGTTAAATTATTGAACTAAGACAAAATCAAAATAAATAAAAAAACAACTTACATTCAATTTTTATAGAAACATTTCGGGATAATAAATGTTTTGAAGACTTGCTTGAGTGAAGATTAAAAATAAATCTTGAACTTGAGTCTCCAATGAAAGCATGGACAATACAAGTTCCAATGAAATTCCAATTACTGCTACAATTGTAAGCAGTTTGAAAACCAAAATTTTCAACAGTAAGTTGTATGTATTGATCTGCTCTCAGCAAAATATACTCGGAAATAGTAACAATGAAATCACCACATCTAGGAACAAAGTCCCGATCTTCGTATCTGATATTTTGGTATCTGATGACTCTTCTTCCGAAGAGGAAGCTTGAAACTAAAATGAAGTGCAAGACAAATAATTCAGTTTATATGAAGATTTCATAAGTTCTTTTTTTTATTTATAAGTTTTATAAATACTGCATCTGAACATTGCAATTGTTGAACATTTTGAGGCAGTAAAGTCAAACATTGTCGTGCCACTTATGTGTACCTTGAACTTCTTTAAGGCAAACGAAATTTTGTGCACCTGTCAGGGAATGGAAACACATTTGCCTTTTGCAACGGAGAGTTGGTAAAGACTTCATCTGGCCGAAATTACCGGATTGGGAATTTGGCCTTATTTTGTAAGAGAAGATATCATTGTAAGAAATATAATTGTAGAGTCCGCTAGGTTGAGTTAATATGAAAGATCTTATGTGAATTTTTTAGTAACGTTATATTCTTTACTGAACCCTTTGTGAAACATGGCACTGCTGATGGGATGAATGAGATAACAGATGAGATATTTTGAATGAAACTTTTTACTATGCGTTGAATTGTTAGAAAATTGAGGTACAAAAGACATTTGCAAGAGAAACATTTACAGTCAAACCTGTCTAAGACGGCCACCCTTGGGAACCAAAAAAAGTGGCTGCCTTAGAGAGGTGGCTGTCTTATAGAGGTTTATTTCTATGTAAAATGGTCATTTGGGAACTTTAAAAAGTGGCCTTCTTGGGCAGGTGGCTGCCATATACAGTGACCGCCTTATACGGGTTTTACTGTATCTACAAAAAAAAAAATAATAATAATTCTACCGTGACTTCAACATAACATTTGATTTCGAAAGCGCAAAAAAATGGGCGAAGAAGTGATTCGTGAAAAATAGACACTATTTTAAGGAAACTTAAAGCAGAGGAACTTATTGAGGTAGCGAAAAAAGCCTCACCATAGAACTCAACAAATCTGATTGTGACAAAAAGTTGAAGATTTTGCGACATTTACAAATGTATGCAGACGGAATAGACAACACATAAAACGTCTATGATTGAGGGTCTTCAAATATTCAAAACAAACCCTCCAACGAAATCACAAAATTCGAAAGAGGAAAGTGAACAAACTGAAACAGCAAACGTGAAGAAAGAAGATGACGTTGATACAGATGGAGAAGGTGGAGAAGCATGGAAGTTTTTAAATGGAAAATGGGTAGAAGACTCAGGCAGGGATTGTATCAAATCAGATTTCCTAGGGGCTCAGGGGCTGACGAGTGCTTTTTATAGAGAATTCAAAATCAGAGGCTGCAATTATATTACATTAAATTGCTGAAACAAACTGAGGAAGGAAAACCTAAAGGCTATTCAGATTTTGAAGTCATCAATGCTGTAATCAGAGCTTTCACACCAGGACGGTATCTTAGGAACATTTTAGAGTCAGTAGAAAATCTTACCCTTGAAAAGCTGATGAAATTTCTTCAGTCGCACTTTGTAGAAAAAAGCACCACAGACCTCTGTCAAGAATTGACTTCCATGTCCCAGAGCCAACAGGAAACATCTGTTCAGTTTGTTTATCGTGCTATGAGCCTTAGACAAAAAATCTTTATTGCATCAAAAAGACCAGTTGCAGAAGTTAAATATGGTAAAGTATTGTTACAAAAGCTTTTCTTACGAACTCTCGAGACTGGTCTGGCAAGCGAATCTGTTGTGTCTGTAATTAAGCCATTGTTAAGAGATTTTAAGACCCTTGACGAGGATTTGATATTTGCAGTAGGGCAAGCCAGCTTGTCAGATGCGCAGAGAAATAACAAATTGTACCGCAAACAAAATAAGGTTAAGGTCAATATGATTGATGCAACTAGCCACCAGAATACTACAGAAAACAACCCTAACCCAAACAAAAAATCCTCTAAGAACAAAGAGCCTTCTGCTATGTTACATGAAAATTTAGACTTGCTGACAACTCTCCAATCTGTACAGTCTCAGCTAAGCTCCCTGAAGAAAGAAATTTTAGAACTTAAGTCAATCTCAGGTAGGAGGGAGATACCCAAACAATGATCCAATACAATATCCCTTCTGTGATTAATGCATGAATAATAATGCATGAATTAATGCAGTCGTTGCTTTCATTGTTTTATCTGTGGGATACCTGGCAAAGTATTGTTACTCTTCTACTAGCAAACAGGGAAACCGAAAGGGATTGAAGTGGTGAGGCATGCCTCGATCCAAAATCATTTATTACCTTATTGTAAATATTGAAGGAAACATGTCTGGAAAAATAATAGAGATACTCATAACATCAAAGATAAAAACAGTTATTATGAAGAATCTTGCTATTGTAAATGTAATTTAGAAAAAATTAATAATTGTGATGTTTTGAATGATGACATTTGTGATGTAACTCAAAAGTGTGCAAGAGGCAGTGGTGATGTGATGGGTGGCAGTTGTTTTACTCTTAATGGAAATTGTTGCAGTGATCAGGAAGCTTGCAGTAATTATGGTGTTAGTTGTTGTGGAGTAGATTGTCAAAATGTTGTTGAGTCAAGCCTATTAAATAAGCAAAAAGTTGGCTGTAGTAGTGTGATGTCAGATGTGCGAATGGGAATTAACGGCAAAATTAGTAATGGGAAGAAGTGGCAGAATAAGTTTGTGGAAAATGGTGGTGCTGATGGTAGTGTGAAAGAAAATAGTTTAATTAAAAGATATAATAATTACAATAATAGCATACATAATAAATATTTAATAAATAAAAGGGAAAAAATGAATCTTAAATATAATGATGCATATCAGTATAATAGATCCTTATGCAATGCCATATCAACCTTGGAAAAAGAAGAAAATAATAACTGGGAAAGATATGGACAATTTAACAACACTGACCAAGTAAAGAAGAACAAGTTGATCAACTCTATTGGCAAGAAAAGTTTAATAACCTGTTTTGCTAAAAATAAACCAGTTGAAATGACGTGGGACACAGGTGCAAATGTAAGTGTTGTTGGGAAGCGATTTCTTCAAACCATAACAACCCAAAAGGTGCAGAAATTGGAAAAAATATTAGTTAATCCAAACAACTTCAAAGTCAGATGAGGAGATTATTAAATGTCACCCTACTAAGGATGGGTTGAAATAAAAAAAGCATAAAAGAAAGGTGATAGTCCAATAAAAGTTCCATTTCTTGTCGCATCAAACAATATGGAAACACCAATATTAGGAGCAAATGCAATCGAACACCTTGCAAAAAGTTTGATGAGTGAGGAAAAGATACTCAGAGCATTTCAACACTGCCTCCAAAAAGAAAGTGATACAGTCAACTCGGAAACTGTCAATATCATAACAACAGACGATCAAGAATCAATCCTCCAAGTCAGCTAACCTAAAGAAACTGTTACTTTGCCACCCAGACAAGAAGTTAGAGTAAAGTGTAGGATAAAGAGGACACTTTTTCCAACAAAAGCACCATTGATGTCTGAGCCATGGGGAACAGGTGAAAATGACCAATTGGCAGCTGTACCAACAATAAGCTCACAGGTTTACATAAATATTCCAATTATCAATCGCACTAACACAGAGATAAAACTGCAGAAGAAAATACATTTGAAAATCTCAAGAAAAGAACCACATTAACAGAGGAGTAGCAGCAGAGCAGCAGCTAGAGGAAAACCAATTAGCCACGAGCATATAACAAAAGTATTAGAAGAAATAGATATTTCACATCTAGCAGCTATCCAACAAAAGCAAGTTACAAAGCTACTTATTGATGAAGCTGACGTGTTTTGCGTAGACCCGAGTGACAAAGGTGATGTGAAAGATTGCTAAATGAAAATATGGTTGAAAGACAATACCCCTGTTCAAAAAACCTATTGCTCCACGCCAAAACCATTGCACACAGAAGTGAAACAGCACATTGACGATTTATTAAATAAAGGCTGGATCGTCGTCATCAAGAAGGCATCGTCCAATTACTCATCACCGATAAATGCTGTAAGAAAAATGGGCTCTTTGAGATTATGCTGTGATTATAGGGCCTTGAATGCCAAAACCTTAGCAGACAGGCATCCACTCCCAAGAATCCAAGATGCAATAGATAATTTGAGTGGTAAGAAATGGTTTTCAGTCCTTGGCCAACAGAAAGCATATCATCGAATTTACCTAGATCCGCAATCAAGACCATTGACAGCTTTTATTACTCCTTGGGGTCTGTATGAACAGATAAGAGTACCATTTGGTCTTTGCAATGCCGCAGCAGAATACAAAAGATATATGGAGAAACGTTTCTTTGAAGTGAGAGATGACTTTGCTTTTCCATATCTTGATGACACATTAGGTTATTCAGAAGATTTTCAATCTCACACTCAACACCTAAAACTAGTTTTTCAGTTATTGAGAGAGCACGGGATAAAACTAAAAACCAACAAATGCAAGATATTCCAAAACGAAACCAACTACCTGGGACAAATAATCAATGAAGATGGGTACAAAATAAATCCAGAAAACGTCAAAGCAGTATGTAAGACAAATCCTTCTACTGTCGATGAATTGCGAAGACTTTGGATATTACAGAAGATATATAAAAAATTTCTCGAGAATCAACCAACCATTATACGATCTATTGTAAAAGACGGACAACTACAACAAAGAAGACGTTGTAAAATCACCATATTTGATAAGATGGGAAGCAAAACATCAGCACATTACTGAGGAAATCATCAAGGTGATAACTTCACCTCCACTTTTATCTTTTCCAGACTTTAGTCCGCCATTTTAGTCCAGGTTTAGTTCTTAACATTGATGCATCTAACGACGGTCTTGGCATAGCACTTTATCAATTCAATGATGGAAAAATAAAAATAATCGGCTTCAGAAGTAGATCCCTCAACAAGACAAAGAAGAAATATCACAGTTCAAAGCTCGAGTCTATGGCTTTGAAGTGGGCAGTATGCGAACAATTTCGTGACAATCTGACATATGCAGAAGTTGCAAAAGTTTTTACGCAATATCAACATCAAAATTGAACGCGACAGGACAAAGATGGATTAATGAACAATCTTAACTTCCAATCTTAACTTCCAAGAGAATTTCAATCTTAACATCCATTACAAACTTGGAAGAAACAATACCGATGCAGATGCTTTCGAGTCGATTCTCAAAAGATTATATACCGATTATATATAGATTATATATGAACTATCTGACAAAACGAAGTTTCAAGCAGGTTGCGGGCTTTCCATTCAAAAGACCAATGATGAAGCGTTGATATGTGCATTAAACTCTACAGGTACCCTCTAAGAATTTGAAGATCAATTACTCCGTTTTCAAACGTCATCATTTGGAAAATTGGTTTTCAAAAACTCCAAGATGAGGATTCCAGTATAAGGCAGGTGAAAGAACTGTTAAAAAGAAATAAAATTCTCGACATAAACAAAGATCTGAAGAAATGCCAGGCGTGTTGCAGTTACTTAGGGAAAGAAAGAAGTTGAAAACAAACAGTAATGATATACTTATAAGAGAAACTGCGATGCACAACAAAATAGTAATTCCAAGAAATATCCAATAGCTAGTATACCAAGAATTTCATGAAAAAATGGCTCATCTAGGACCAGAAAGAACATACCATCTTGCCAAAGAAAGGTTTTATTGGCCAAATATGGGAAAGGATATCAAATATTTCATCTCCAATAGATGTAGTTGTGTAGTCAACCGGAAGCCACATACCATTCCCTATGCACCATTAGGTGAGTTGTCAGCGTCATCACCTATGGAAATGGTAGTATTAGATTTTCTCAAAGTTGATCAAGCAACCGGAGGATATGAATATAAACTTGTGGTAGTGGACCAATTTACCTGATATGCTCAAGCATACGTAACAAGGAATAAGCCAGCACGTACAGCAGTGGATAAATTGTTCAACCACTTTATATTATGGTTCGGACCCCCCAACCAGATTTTATATGACCGCCGAAGAGAATTCGATAATGAACTATTCAAAGAACTTGGAAAATTTTATAGTATCAAAAGGAAAACAACAACTCCTTACCATCCAATGTGTAACGGTATGGTGGAAAGATTAAGCTCAACAACTTGTCCAATTTTACGCCCACTTGCAGACGAAATGAAAGGAAGATGGAAAGATTTGCTGAGTCAGCTACTATTTTCGTATAATTATACAAAACATTTTGTTACAGGCTATGGTCCATTCTTTCTGTTCGGTAGGAAGGCATATCTACCAATGGATGTAATGTTCGACAAATACGATTGTTCCAGGAAAGAAAATGCCGTTGATAAGAACCAATTCATTAGGAGGCAAAAGGAAATTGTAAAACAGGCTTTTGAAATAGCATTCAAAAACACAGAGCAACGTAGATGTCAAGATAAAGGAATGAAGATGCCAAAGCTACCTTAAAACCATTAGAAGTAGGAGACAGAATGTTAATCCGAAACCTAAGTGAAAGAGGTGGAATTACAAGCATTCTGGGAAAATAAAGTATATGTTGTAGTAAAGCAAGTAGATGACAGACTAGTTTACGAATTAAAAGAAGAATGATCCCCTACAAGAAAAACCAAACAGTTATTCTTCACAGGAATAACATTCTATGCTGCAATGAATTCCCTTAGCAAGCCCTTCTTACTTCAAGGAAAAGTGTATGACATGGAAGATACGCTATTCGAATAGATATCAAGATGATGGCGAATACGAATTCTTACTGCATGGTTCCTACTGAGGTTTGTGGTCCCCCCAACAACTTTAGCTCCCCCCAAGCTTTTTGCTCCCCCCAATCTTTGACTAGTGGCAGGTCCCCCCAAGAATAAAATTTGATAAATGCTTGAAACATATCATCTTTGGTATTTTATTTTCAAATCCAAACCGGACCATTGGTACTATCACATACTACACGCTGCTGCCTTATTAGAGAACTGCATTCAGAAGGAAAAAAGGGATTATACAACATCATATATATACAACATTTTTTAAATTTCAAATTTTTGTTTCTTTAAAAACTAAAGATAATGGAGCAATATCCTCTAACTTGGATTAATAGGTAACGTTACTTTTTTTTCTTTAATTTGATACTCAAAAGTTTCAACCAGTCTTTCATTCATCCCTGTCATTTGGGAAATTTTTGGTAGCACAAATCTCTAATTAGAGGGGCCCTCATACAATCAATATATGTTTAGATTTAACATTTGAATAAGTAACTGAGACCTTCTTAAAAAGGAGAAGACATTGCAGTTTATGCGGTAAACATTGCCAGATTATGCTAGTAAAAAACATCAGCCTCTAAAAAGATTAATGGGGCATAAATTAAACTACAAAACCAAAAAACAGCTAGCATGTTTTACTTGGTATTTAGATTAACATCAGCTCCCACATCATCATGCCACTCCCTCTGGTCTCCCCAGAGGGACCAGGTCACCCCTAAATTTTTTAAAAAACACTCCCCCCAGTGCATTTTGGGCTAATTTAAGGATTGGCCCCACCCCCCAAATATTTGGGGGGGGGCTCGGAACCATGTACTGTACGGTGGCTTGTCGTATTATTAGTTGCAGCACTGTGAAAATCTACTTATATGTATTATTAATTTTTGTTTAATTTCTTTTCATGTGACATTGAGCAAATAATGATGCAGTAAAATTGCGATGACATTCTAACGTCACAATATGCAAGACAAAACGTCATACAGTCGAAAATATTCTGACAGCTTAACAGTTCGAAACAACAATTGCTGCAGACGTTGCGTGATGAAACGAGTTGAACAAGCTGAACGAGTTGATTTCAACAGAACAATGCAAGAACGGCGACAACTCATAACTCATAAAACGGGCATAACTCAATTAGTCTTAAACACCAAATATGTCCGGGCATATTAGAGTTAAATGGTTGTGAGTCATAAACATTCATCTGAACACTTGTAGTGCCATAGTTTCTAGATTGGTTTGAAGCCTCCCCCCCCCCTATAAAGCATTTACCCCGCTCTAAAAGCTAATCCCCTTAGCAAATGTTTGAAGAATCCTTCATCCCTCCTACGCATATGGGCAGGAAATATCCCATGAATATTTTCCTCTTAGATGCCACTTTAATTCCTGTTTGCGAAAAAATCTTCAAATTATCAATGACCCCCCCTCCCTAAATACTAACCCTCCATAACAAATTTCAAAAATAAATCCCCCCCTTACAAGAAATCTCAATACCCCGCTAAATTTAGGGGGGTTAAGAATTATGGATGCAAGCCAACAATTCCTTTTAAAAGGTAATTTTTTGAGGAATTTTTGAAGCAACTACAACAAAGTGATAAAAAGTAATTTTTTGATGGATTTTTCCTGCAGAATAAGTAAACTCAAGTCACATGCAAATTTGAGGTGCACAACGTGCACAATAAAAAAGAAATAGGCATACAAATTCTGGTGCACCATATTACATAATTTTTCCACTGCCTATCCTCAAATAAACTGCCCAAACATTATTGTTGGTATTCTTTCCTTTAAATTTCCTTTTTGTTTATTAAGCTATTATAATACTCTTAATTAGTTCTAATTTATATAGTTCTATCCTAACTAAAAGCAGTTATTCAGTGTCAGAAAATTTAATACTTATTAATGACGATTCCAGTTCTTTATAGAAGTTTTTAGCAATGGCCATTTTTTTGGAAAAGATTCAGTTTTGAACATAAAAAAAGAAAAAGATTTGTTTTAAGGTTAAATGCAATTTTGGTTGTCATTATTTCAACAAACAGGCCTTTAAATGCTATTCTTTTGTAAAAAGAAGAAAAAATACTTGCAAGTACTATGACAAAAATGGCTAAATTTGGGACAAAAGTCAAAATTTTATGAATTTTTTTCAGGATTCAGTTTTTAAAACTCAGTCAGGATGGAGTTCTTGACGCCGCTTACCAGACTCAAAAAATCTCTGTAAAAATCCCTGGGCTTCATACTATGAAAAAATTACTAATTAAAATTACTAATAAATAATATAACTTGAGCAGACCTAGATCTAATCAGCAAATAAAAATGTTTGAATAGTTTTTTCCTGAAAGTTAAGGCTTGCTAAGTGATTTTATTTTACTTTGTTGTCAGATGTTATCAATTATCACCATAAAAAGGAACAGAAAACTTTAAGAAAAGTTTACAAACCTGTGAACAAACCAACCAAAGCAATCAAAAACCTTGATAAATGTTTCCAATGTTTCATTCTATGAAAAAAGTATTATTATTATTGTTGTTGTTGTTGTTGTTGTTGTTGTTGTTGTTGTTGTTGTTGTTGTTGTTGTTGGTATATCATCATCATTATTACAATGAAAAAAAAATAATGATGAAATCATAACCTAATTAAAGAATGCAAATCTATAAATATCATTCTACATTTTTCTCTCAATGACAAAAAACCTTAATTTTACTTAACCCTGTTTCAAGTAGGGGGGGGGGGGTAAAATTATTATTGCAAATTAAAATAAAATTGAGATTAAAATTGAAATTGTGGTAAATTAAAATTGTAACTTTTTGACTTTCGACTGAGTTTAGTTAGGAACATTCTGGCCACATTTCAGGTCCATACCCTTTGAAGAGCCCAGACTGTAAGAAATTATGTACTCTACGCTCGCATATACATCTATACTTATGCATACACAAATTTGAAAGTATTAGTACGCCAGCATACTCAAGAGACTCATTTTTCTGTAAAATAGCATACATCTATTTTGATATTTAATCTTATTTTAATCTAATAAAATAATGAGAAAATTATTACATGAATCATCTTTAATTTGGAGAAAATGTTTTTCTAGATTAGTTTCTTACATACAACTACTCAAGTAAAATGTCTTCTAATATTCTTGGCCAAATAAACTACCCTCATCTATGTCTAGAAGTTTCAGAAATTCTGACACTTTTGAAAAAGATCTTCTGCTCAATTTGATGTCTAGGGCTTTGATGTCTGATGTCTTATTTTAATTTAATCTTATTTTAATCTATTTTGATATTTAAGCATACATCTATTGTATAATGAAATACAAGACAGAAGACAAACTGAATCAATCTTTGACGAAAATACATTTTAAGGTCAAGGTAATTTATGATAATTCAAATTTAAAAAAAAACCATTCACATTAACTAATTATCTATTTAAGACTCACCTTTGAGAGTTAAATTTCACAATATATTGCCCCCTGCCCAATGATACCAGCTGTTTTTCGACCAAAACATATGAAAAAAAACATTATTCAAATTTCATACATTTACTCTTGGTTTTTTAGACTAATGTTATTGTTTTATCATTAACAAAGTATCATGAAACAATTTTTGATGATGTAACCAATTTTTAATTTTTCTTGACTGGGCATGCCGTACCAATCACATGCTTTGTGATGATGTTATTCAGAGAGAGTTATAAAGTCAACCTTCAAGATCACATGTTACAAACATACATACATACATACATACATATATTTCATTTTTTAAAAGGTTTATACCAGTTTCTTAATCCAAATCTAAATTAATCAAATGAAATAAATAAATAAAATAAACTCTCAGCAACTAGCTATATAATACATACTTTTTTCTGAAATGTAAATATTATGTGAGAACCTATTTAGACATGGGTGTTACATCTTGCAGGAAAAGAACACTAGGAAGGTTTTAAAACCTTGTAGTTATAGTGCCCAACCTTAAAACTCAATAGAAAATAAATGTTATTTTATGATTGTCCAAATCTTCATCAAGATAAGGCGTGAGATAAGATTTTCATCAAGACAACGCGATAAGTCTTCAGCTACATTCATATTATTCTATTTTTTGCACTTCAGATGCTTGAAATGTATCTGCTCATTTGAAGAGTTGAAAGGTATTAAACCAGTTGCATGATATTATTAACCAAATTATCATTTTAAAGTAGACCACTACTGCAGAGCTCAGTAAAAACATTTCTTAAATTCAACTTTCTTCCTTCTTTTCAAATGCCTCTAATAATTTAATTCTTTTGAATTTTCCTGTTTTACAAACATTCAACAGTGATAAAACACTTTTAGTAAATGGTTTCCTCCATCTGTTCATGTACAGTTTCAACAGCATAAATAATTCAATAATCCCATTTTAAAGAAGGAATAACTTAATACTGAGAATTAATCAGGACATGGAAGGCAAAATAGGGTATTTTTAGTGAATCACATGAATAAATTGGTAGTTTGATTAATTAGTAATCGGATTTGCGAAAATGATAGGTAATGCATAGGAGGTGCAAAAACTATGATAAGCAGTGGAATTTTATAGCATAATATCATATTACTTTGCTGTTCCTCTCAAAGTTGTGTAAGTTGAACACAACTGGCTGACTTTTACAAATCTTTAACTTAAATTGTTGCAAAGAATGAAAAGATTTTAAGTGTATTATCAAAAGATAGTAATTGCGTAATATAACTTTCACCAATAAAGATGAAAAATAACATATAAAAACTATTAAAATCAGTTTAATAAAATCCTTATCGAACATAAATGGATAAACAGAATTGTATAGAAAAAAAAAAAAAAAAAAAAAAATACTTATATCAAAAACAAAGGGATGCAATAGATTCACAATAATTCATAAGGATTTCTTTTTTGTTCTTATATGCTCTTTGGAATAAACTTTGAACCTCAAAGGCTAAATAATTCTGCAGAAATCCCCAATTTTGCAGCTTTAATCAATATGTATCTAAGCACTATGTGTTTTACCTAATCTCAAAAGGAGGAAATCTTTGAAGGTAACAATTTCTGTATACAAGCCAATTTGACAATTTTCACACAATTTCAGGGAATTTATTTTGCTAAATTCAGGCAAAAAGTTAAGTTTATAGGAAATAAGATTCGTCGTGGTCTGAATAAG
The DNA here is from genome assembly GCA_025330745.1 of Cladonema radiatum. Classification (NCBI taxonomy): domain Eukaryota; kingdom Metazoa; phylum Cnidaria; class Hydrozoa; order Anthoathecata; family Cladonematidae; genus Cladonema; species Cladonema radiatum. The sequence goes on along the minus strand of JANSTP010314249.1, from coordinate 6,359 downwards.
GAAACTGCTTTTTCATTTAACAATAGTTTGTTTGAACAGCATGATGGTGTCAGTATGGGAAGTTCACTCGGCCCAGTACTAGCAAACATAATTATGGCGGAGCTTGAAAACGTTATTATCAAACCCTTAATTGATTCAAGTATAATAAAGTTTTATTGCAGATATGTTGATGACACTCTACTTGTTATTAAACCGTGCGATATCGAACATGTCCATAATGCTTTAAATAGCTTTGATAAATCTCTCCAATTTACTTTGGATATATTTGAGAATGAAGTGCCACACTTTCTTGACCTCGAGATTTCGCCTGATGGGCTTAGTATATTTCATAAAAATACAAATACTGGACTGTATACTAATTATAAAAGTTTTGTTCCTTGGTCATTTCGTATTTTGTGGCTAACAAACATGATTAATTGTGGCATTCGAATTTGTTTCCCAAATAAAGTCAATGATGAAATCAGTATGATCAGAAAATTTGCCTCTTGGAACAATTTTCCTCGCCATATAGTCAAACACAGTCTTTACTAAAGTTCGGAACAAGATTAAGAGGCAGAATAATTCCCCCCATAATGACACCCATAGTGCTAATGTGGATAAAAACACTACAATAATCTGGCTTAAAGTACAGTATGCTGGTCAATATGGTGATGGTTTAATAAAAAACCTAAAAAGTAAACTTTCACATTGTATAGTCAAAGGCAAGAAGTTTAAATTCGTCACAAGCTATACAACAACTAATGTAGGGTTTTACGCAAATATGAAAGACAAAACACCCAAAAGTTGCTGCTCAATGTTGTTTACAAATTCAAGTGTCTAGGATGCAATGCTACATATATAGGGAAAACTGAACACAACTTATATTTCTGTTCAGTAGAACATGCAACAACTAAAGATAGCCCAGTTTTTAATCACATTAATGATTGTCAATTCTTTCAGCACGTGCTCTCTTTGTTCAATGTTACCTATGATGATGTCAAAACGCATGAAATGACTGTATCTCTAATGCATGACGCAATTTCAATTTCCGATTCTTCCGATTACTGGTGCAAATTGCTTTTTAAAGAAATCTTGTATATTAAATGATGTAAACCAATCTTGAATAATGGCCTTAAAGTGACCAAAGAACTGATTCTGTTTTAATAGCATCCTTTTATATTCGAACTAATAGTTTTCTGTTTATTAGCTCATTAACATATAATTGATTTTGTTGCTTTTATTCTGTAAAAAACGTTTCTTTTAGTCATATCTTTTTATCCTGAACGTCGTGTTAGTTGAACACGAAATATAGATAGTTTTATGGTTTTACTGTTGCTTATTCTTTTTTCTGGAATATCTAGAAAGGAATATGGTATCTGTTTTTGGACTTTCTTTTGTTTTATATTATCTGAAAATAACAGCTGGAAATAATTTTCACTTACGAAGCTCTGGGAAGAAAATACACACTAAACTGATAAACCCAATGAGTTTGCCCTGCCATAAACTGTTCCATTAGATTAACTTTTTAGTGGATTTGATTGTCATGAAATGTGCTTGCATGCGTGCTTTTTTCTCTAGAATATTATGTATGCCTCAAAGATATGATATACACAATATATTTACTATTCTGAAATCTACTTGTTATATTATATAACATACTATATCTGCTTTTGGCCCCTGCAAGCTCAAGTTGTACAATATAAGCTGGCTCAATCTTTTCAACTGTCCCATTCTCAGCTGAAATAGAAATGGAAAATATTGAAATTGAAAGCTGTTCTGAAATAAAATTGTATAACCCAGCATTTTCTAGCTATTTAACCCTTTGTGTGCCGTTCCCGGACTGGTCTGGGAGTTCCAAAGCATTCTCAGAAACCGTTCCCGGACCAGTCCGGGATCAGGGGGTATTTTTTCTAGGGTCTATACCTCCTTAAATAAAGCCAATTTTGGCGAAAAAACACTCTTACAGGTTGCGGGAGAGGTCGCGGGTCTGCAAAATATCATTACAATTAAAAACTGCATACTCAGCAATTTAAAAACGATTCTAGAAAAACTGCCAGAAACTGCCCATGGCGAATGGCTCAAGAAAAAGTGATTTTTGACAAAGATTTTGGCTTAAGAAATGATGGAAATGAACTGGAAATGGTATTAAGAGGTGGCAACAGGTATCTTTTGAGTGTTTTATCTATTTTTTCTCTTAGAAGAAGCCAGATTTTATAAGTTTTGATTGCTTTTCCATGGAGTTAGACACAGATACTAATATCTCATTTCTAGCCTCCAAAGACTTTCAAAGCAAATTAAAAATAATATAAGCCTCGTAGATAAGTATACAAATAAGTAGGTGAGATAGAAAAGCCTGTTTCAAAAAAGTCTCTCAAAAAAGCTCAAAAAAAACAAAATGGCTGCCAAGAATTTTTCTTAGTTCCAGTCTTATTTTAGTCCAGCTAGTAATCCTGAGATAAGATAGCATGCATAGTACTCCCAGAAACTCATTTTTGTGTAAATATACCTACCTTAGATGACTTTCAATACTGTTGAATATAATGACTGCCTAGAATATTGGACAGAATCTAGAATACTGTACTTCCTTCAAGTATATCAAATTGTTACCATAAATGCTAGCTATTTTCTGCCTTGCACAGATTGTTAACACCTAAAATGTGCTTATAGATGCTTTAAAAGTGTGCTTTAGTCAATTTCTGACCTCAAAGCAAATTAAAAAAGAAACTTACCAATTTAAAAAAAAAAACATTTTTTGAAAGAATGGCTGGTTTCTGGAGACTGTAGTAAGGAAAATGGCCAGCATGCAAAGGGTTAAAACAAGCCACTGAAAAATGAATACTAAAGTGTTATTCTATATTAGTCATATAAAAACTTTTCACTTAATGGGTAATGAGGGTTTTAAAGTTTAGTTATAGATATGCAAACTCTTTTATCATAGAAAAAAAAGCAGGTTTTTCTGTGAAAAACTGTCAGAAAATAATTGTTTGGCCTTCTGCAACAGTCAAAAGCACTGCTAAAATTAACTTCCATATGATAACTATTAAAAAAACACAGATGAGTACTAAGAACAAGCCCTGAAATAATTGTTGGATATCGGACAATGTTTGGCAGAAAATGCTATTTGTCAGGCAGAGAGGTTGCCCTACCTGCCATATTCTCTGGTAAAGTTTCACTTAGAAAATAGAAGATAGGTTAATGATCAGCAAAATGTCCGGTAGACATGGGACGGTAGACATGGGAAAATATTTCAGGGCCTGAAGAACAATACTTTTTTCTTGAAATAGCTCTTATAAATTGAAAACTGTTTTTTAATTTTCATGAATTTGTTCGATCAGAGGCTACCTAGACTAGGCTCTGCCAATAAGTTTCGTGAAAATTTTAGAGTGCAGAAATAACTTTTACTTTTTATTTTTAAGAATCTATCAAGGTTTTGGAAAAGTTTGGGTGGACATAACAATACTGTCAAATTTTCCCCATTTCCCCGATTTTGTAACCCAGTGATGCAAAAAGCCTGATTTATCCTTTCTTTCAAAATACTAGCAAACATCATTTGATCAAATTGAAAATTGAATGTTTATATAAATCAAATAGTATTATTACAACTCCTAAATGATTCTAGAAGGCACTTTTTCATTTAAACATTAATTTTATGAAAGAAGAATGATACTATAGATGTATTTTCATAAGTTCTTATTTTTTTGCTTTTAAAAGTTTGATCAAAATAATAGGCTGGTTTAGAACTATGACGTGGATGTGAAATTTATCTAAAGAAACCATTGCATTGTTGATTGAGTATCTCTGTACAACACTGTTTCAGCTTATATCATGTAGAACTTGAAAGTAGAAAAAGAATGTTTGCACACTAGATTAAAAAGCAGCCTAAAAATGCTGATAAAAAGTAGATTAGTTAATATTTTTAAATAAATCTGAGAGTTTATTTATCATTAACTTTTGCTTTAGATGAATATAAATATATTAAACAGAAGATGAATTCTAATACTTCTGGTGAAATCAGTTTAAAAAGAAATAGGGAAAGTTTAAACATAAACTTATGTGTAATATGTCAAGAGTCTCATGCTAATTTAGTATCAACTGAAAATGGTCGTTCAAATATCATCAAAGCAGCAGAAATTCGTCAAGATGTTGTACATGAAAGATTGAAGTCAATGCCCAATAATCATGAATTTAAATATCATGTTGACAACCAATGCTACAAGAAATATGTTCACAAGAAAGCATTAGATAAAGTCATTGTATGTATCTTTCTTATATCTTTCTCTTTTAAACAACAAAATTAAGAAAATTAATAACCTAATATTTATGAATTTTAGTCAGAACGTGAAAACGAATCTCAAAGAGTCACTGAAAATGGGGAAGAAAATGGAAATGAGCCTTCCAGAAAAAAGACAAGGTATGCCGATTTGATTTAGAAATACTACTTCTTCAGGTAGTGTGTCATTGACCAACAGGGGGGGATGTCTTTAAATTGCATCTTCTTCGCCATATTACGTTGGTTAGGAAAATCTAAATATTACTTGCCTGTAAAATAGAGTTTGAATGTCATGAAAAAACATTTTTTAACTCTTTGTTTGCAGATCATCTATTGGCAGACGTGAGGCACCTTCTCAAAAGGAATACATATATCGCTTGAAGTGTGTCATATGTGATCAAGTGAAAAATAAAGGTATCTCAGAAAAGTATAGGATAAGTGAGCCAGGTCGTGCGGAGAAATTGATAGAAGCGTCAAGGTTTCTTCAAGATGACGTATATACAAGAATATCCGATCTGCAAACAATAGGACAAATATTTGGAGCAGATTTGCTTTATCATGACAAATCCCTAAAGAAATACTTCAAACATTACAACTCAAGCAAAACGCCAAAAAGCAGCCAAGAAAACAGCAGATCAACAAAGCGGCAAGTTTATCAAAAATATTCCTCATTCATTAGAGAGACTTTAGAACGTGGCAACGGAATGTATCTATCAGAAATGAGGGATCTGATCAACTCCAATGATGGCATTGATTTGAAAAATAATGAGTTAAAGCAATTTCTTCAGGAAGAATTTGGAAACGAAATTCAGTACTGCGAATCTGATTAAAAAAACCAATCGTCTTTGTTTTTTTCGTCTTCGATCGATGTGAGTGATATTATCAATATGATGCGCTCAATAGATACGATAAAATCAGCCGCTCGGCTAATCCAAGAATCTTTGAACAAAATTGATTTTGGATTACAGAACAAGTTTTGTGACGCAGAAGAATTGAATCAGTCATGGATAAAAACAAAAATTCCAGATGAAGTTATCGCTTTTTGTTGTGAATTGTTCAATATGAAGAAGACTTCAATATTGCAAACATATTACATGTCCAATGAGGAAGAAAGCTTTGACCAAGACGAGCTAGAAGATGAGATCAATGAAACAAAAAATGACGATTTTGATATTCAAAAGTCGATGAAGATTGGTTCCCTATTTCAAATACTGTATTATAATTTACATAATGGTCGTAAAATCACACCTTTACATTTGATGAACTCGGTAGAAATTTAAGAAAAATGCAAAAGCAGGGAATTGATAACATCCTTCAATAAGAGTGGCTTATGCGTGAGTTATGCAACTATGAAAAAACATAGAAACCACTTAGCAAAGCTTGCTGTTTACTAGGGCAAAAATTTAGGTGTTCCCTTATCATGTCATTTTTCACCAGAATCATTTACGTTGGCAGCTTTTGACAATTTCGACCACGCAGATAATACAAGTTTATCTGGAAAATTTAGTACACACGATACAGTGACTACGCTCTTTCAGCTAAAGCCAAAAGATTACCCTTCTAAACCAATGAAAACAGAAGTCGATTTAACAAAAGTTAAACTGGAAAAACTACCCTGCCAAGAAATTTCTCCTTACATTTCAGACAAAAAACTCAATGTTCCAGAAACATTTGTTGTTGCTGAGTCACTTTACGAAAATAAAGACAAAACTAGTTCAAACGAAGAATTGGATTTTGTGCTGAGCTTTTAACGAGGCTTTCCAGAGAAATTTCAAGCTCCACTGCCATCATGGGCAGGGATTAGATCTCTGCTATCATCAAGAGAACTACCAATTATGCATACTGGATTCCTACTGTTTTTGCCGTTTCCAGTAACAGAATATTCAACAGTCTATAGTGCGTTATTAAATTTCCAAAGGTTATCGGAAAAACTTAAGCAGAAAAGTCTTCCTGTGTTTTGCGATGAAGGTGTTTTTCGAATAGTTGTTGACATATTCATTAAATGCCAAGATACATTTAGCTCACTAGTTCCTATGATGGGAGGCTTCCATATGGCAAAGTGTGCAGAGAGATGCATTGGAAAGTATGTTAAAGGCACAGGGTTGGAAGA
>JANSTP010314138.1:0-16896 GCA_025330745.1 Cladonema radiatum | reverse complement strand
GGTTAATTACACTTCTGTCCTACAAAAACGTACACGAAATATCAACACTCGATTTAGATGTATGATCCGGTGATCATTGGCTACCTACTTTATGTTTGCGCCGCAATACTATGTTATTTTACACCAATAATCAACAATCACTTTAGGTGTAAGTTTCAGTGTTCACTGGCGCAATTATTTTTATTTGCACTCAAATCCTTCGTCAACTTGCACCAATTATCAAAGCTCACTTTTCGTGTAAGCTTACATGATATTTAGCTGTCTCATTTTTAATTACACTTCTGTCCTACAAAAACGGACACGAATTATCAACACTCACTTTGTATGAAAGTTTCCGTGTTCATTGTCTACCTTCTTTTTGCTTGCACAGCAATACTATGTTATTTTCCACTAAATATCAACACTGACTTTATTCTCTCATCTTTTTGTTTGCACTCAAATCCTACGTAAACTTACACCAATAATCAACGCTCACTTTTGGTGTAAGTTTAGATGATATTTAGCTCTCTTCTTTTAAATTACAATTCTGTCCTACAAAATCGAACACGAAATATCAACAATCACTTTAGATGAAAGTTTCGGAGATCATTGGCTACCTTCTTTTTGTTTGCGCTGTAATACTATGTTATTTTACACCAATTCTCAACACTCACTTTAGATGTAAGTTTCGCTGATCATTGGTTCTCTTCTTCTTTTTTTCTTTTGCACTCCAATTCAACGTAAACTTACAACAATTATCGACGCTCACGTTTGGTGTAAGTTTAGGTGATATTTAGCTCTCTTCTGTTTAATTCCACTTCTGTCCTACAAAATTGATCGCGAAATATCAAAACTCACTTTAGATGTAAGTTTCTGTGATCATTGGCTACCTTTTGTTTGGTTGCGATGCAACACTATGTTATTTTACACCAATTATCAACACTGAATTTAAGTGTAAGATTCGGTCATCATTGGCTCTCTTCTTTTTCATTGCACTCCAATCCTACGTAAACTTAAACCAATTATCCGCGCTCATTTTTTGTTTAAATTTAGGTGATGTTTAGCTCTTTTCTTTTTAATTACACTTTTGACCAACAAAAACGAACTCTAAATATCAACACTCACTTTAGATGTATGTTTCTGTGGTCACTGGCACACTTCTTTTTTTTTTGCACTCAAATCCTTTGTCAACTTACACCAATTATCAACGCTCACTTTTTTCGTGTAAGTTTAGTTGATATTTAGATGTCTTCTATTTAATTTAACTTCTGTCCTACAAGAACGAACGCCAAATTTCAACACTCACTTTAGATGTAACTTTTGTTGATCATTGGCTACCTTCTTTCTGTTTGCGCTGCAATACTATGCGATTTTACACCAAATATCAACATTTACTTTAGGTGTAAATTTCGGTGGCATTGGCTCTCTTCTTTTTGTTTCCACTCCAATCCTACGTAAACTTACACCAACTATCAACGCTCACTTTTGGTGTAAGTTTAGGAAGTACTTGATTCTCTTCTTTTTAATTACACTTCTGTCCAACAAAAACGAACACCAAATATCAAAACTCACTTTATATGTAAGTTTCAGTGATTATTGGTTACCTTATTTTTGTTTCCGCTGCAATACTATGTTATTATAAACTAATTATCAACACTCAATTTAGGTGTAAGTTTGAGTGATCATTGGCTCTCTTCTTTTTGTTTGCACTCCAATCCTACGTAAACTTACACGAACTGTCAACGCTCACTTTTAGTGTAAGTTTAAGTGACATTTAGCTCTCTTCTTTTTACTTACACTTCTGTCCTACAAAAACGAACAACAAATATCAACACTCACTTTACATGTAAGTTACAGTGATCCTTGGCTACTTTCTTTTTGTTTGCACTGAAATACTATGTTATTTTACACTAGTTATCAACACTCACTTCCGGTTTAAGTTTCAGTGATCTTCGGCTCTCTTCTTTTTGATTGCACTCCAATCGAAGGTGAACTTACACCAATTATCAACGGTCACGTTTAGTGTAAGTTTGAGTGACATTTAGCTCTCTTCTTTTTAATTACACTTCTGTTATACAAAAAGGAACACCAAATATCAACACTCACTTTACATGTAATTTTCTGTGATATTTGGCTACTTTCTTTTTGCTGGCGCTGAAATACTATGTTATTTTACACTAGTTATCAACACTCACTTTCGGTGTAAATTTCGGGTATAATTGGCTCTCTTCTTTATGTTTGCATTCCAATCCTAAGTAAACTTACACCAATTATCAATGCTCACTTTCGGTGTAAGTTTAGGTGACATTTAGCTCTCTACGTTTTAATTACACATCTGTCCGTCAGAAAAGGACACCAAATATAAACACTCAGTTTAGTAGTAAGTTTCGGTGATCCTTGGATACCTTCTTTTTGTTTGCGCTGCGATACTATGTTCTATTACAGCAACTTTCAGCAGTCAATTTAGGTGTAAGTTTCGATGATCAATGGCCCTCTTCTTTTTGTTTGCACTCCAATCTACTTAAACTTTCACGAATTAACAACGCTCACTTTTGCTGTAAGTTTAGGTGATCATTGGCTCTCTTCTTTTTGTTACCACTCCAATCCTACGTTAAATTAAACCAAGTATCAACGCTCGCTTTTGGTGTAAGTTTTAGTGATACTTATCTCTCTTGTTTTTAATTACACTTTTGTCCTACAAAAATGATCAACAAGTATCAACACTCACTCTTGATGTGTGTTTCTGTGATCATAGGCTACCTTCTAATTGTTTGCGCTGCAATACTATGTTATTTTACACCAATTATCAACAAACACTTTAGGTGTAAGTTTCGCTGATCGTTGGCTCTCCTCTTTTTGTTTGCACTCCAATGCTACTTAGGCGTACACCAATCATCAACGCTCACTTTTGGTGTAAGATTAAGTGAGAGTTAGCTTTCTTCTTTTTAATTACACTTCTGTCCTACAAAAAGAATCACCAAGTATCAACACTCACTTTTGATGTGAGTTTCGGTGATCATAGGCTACCTTCTAATTGTTTGCACTGCAATACTATGGTATTTTACACAAATTATCATCACTCACTTTAGGTGTAAGTTTCGGTGACCATAGGCTCTATTCTTTTTGTTTGCAATCCAAACCTACGTAAACTTACACTAATTATCAGCGCTCATTTTTGGGATAAGTTTAGTTGATATTTAGCTCTCTTCTTTTTAATTACACTTCTGACCTACAAAAATCAACACTAAATATCAACACTCCCTTTAGATGTAACTATCGGTGATTATTGACAACCTTCTTTTTGTTTGCACTCCAATCCTACCTTAAATTACCCCAATTATCAACTCTCATTTTTGGTATTAGTTAAGGTGATATTTAGCCCTCTTCGTTATAATTACACTTCTGTCCTACAAAAAGGATCACCAAGTATCAACACTCACTTTTGATGTGAGTTTCGGTGATCATAGGCTCTATTCTTTTTGTTTACACTCCAAACCTACGTAAACTTACACTAATTATCAGTGCTCATTTTTTGGGTAAGTTTAGTTGATATTTAGCTCTCCTTATTTTAATTACACTTCTGTCCTACAAAAATCAACACTAAATATCAACACTCCCTTTAGATATAACTATCGTTGATTATTGACAACCTTCGTTTTGTTTGCACTCCAATCCTACCTTAACTTACCCCAATTATCAACTCTCATTTTTGGTGTTAGTTAAGGTGATATTTAGCCCACTTCGTTATAATTACACTTCTGTCCTACAAAAATGAACACCAAATACCAACACTCACTTTAGATATAAGTTTCGGTGATCCTTGGATAACTTCTTTTTATTTGCGCTCAAATCCTACGTAAAATTTCACGAATAATCAACGCTCACTTTTGGTGTATGTTTATGTGATAATTAGCTCTCTTCTTTCTAATCACACTTCTATCCTACAAAAGCGAACACCCTATACCAAAACTTACTTTAGATGTAAGTTTCGGTGATAATTGGCTCTCTCCATTTTGTTTGCACTCCAATCCTTCGTAAACTTACAACAGTTATCAACGCCCACCTTTTGTGTAAGTTTAGGTGATATTTATCTCTCTTCTTTCTAATTAAACTTCTGTCCTACAAAAACGAAAACCCAATATCAACACTCACTTTAGATGTAAGTTTCGGTGATTATTGGCTACCTGCTTTTTGTTTGCTCTGCAATACTATGTCATTTTACACCAATTATCAACACTCTCTTTCGGTGTAAGTTTCGGTGATCATTAGCTACCTTTGTTTTGTTTGCGCTGCAATACTAAGTTGTTTTACACCAATTATCAACAATCACTTTAGGTGTAAGATTTTTTGATCATTGGCTCTCTGCTTTTTGTTTGAACTCCAATCCTACGTATTCTTACACAAATTATCAACGCTCACTTTAGCTGTAAATTTAGGTGATATTTAGCTCTCTTCTTTTTAATTACACTTCTGTCCTACAAAAACGAACACCAAATATCGACACTCACTTTAGATATAAGTTTTATTTATCATTTGCTACCTTTTCTTTGTTTCCGCTGAAATACTATCTTATTTTATACCAATTATCAACACTAACTTTAGGTGTAAGTTTAGGTGATTATTGGCTCTCGTCTTTTTGTTTGCACTCCAATCCTGCCTAAACTTACACCAATTATCAATGCTCAATTTTGGTGTAAGTTTAGTTGATATTCAGCTCTCTTCATTTTAATTACACTTCTGTCCTACAAGAACGCACACCACTTCTCAACACTCACTTTAGGTGTAAGTTTTGTTGATCATTGGCTCCCTACTTTTTTTTTGCAGTCTAATCCTACGTAAACTTACACCAATTATCAATCCTCACTTTTTGTGTAAGTTAAGGTGATATTTAGCCCTCTTCGTTTTAATTACACTTCTGTCCTACAAAAATGAACACCAAATGCCAACACTCACTTTAGATATAAGTTCCGGTGATCCTTGGATAACTTTTTTTTATTTGCACTCCAATTCTACGTAAAATTTCACGAATTATCAACGCTCACTTTTGGTGTAAGTTTAGGTGATATATAGCTCTCTTCTTTCTAATCACACTTCTGTCCTACAAAAGCGAACACCCAATATCAAAACTCACTTTAGATGTAAGTTTCGGTGATAATTGGCCCTCTTCTTTTTAATTACTCTTTTTTCCTACAAAAAGGAACACCGAATATCAACACTCACTTTAGGTGTAAGTATTGTTGATCATAGGCTCTCTGCTTTTTGTTTGAACTCCAATCCTACGTAAACTTACACCAATTATCGATGCTCACTTTAGGTGTAACTTTAAGTGATATTTAGCTCTCTTCTTTTTAATTACACTTCTTTCCTACAAAATCGAACACCAAATACCAACACTTACTTTAGATATAAGTTTCATTTATCATTGGCTACCTTTTCTTTGTTTCTGCTGAAATACTATCTTATTTTACACCAATTATCAACACTCACTTTAGGTGTAAGTTTAGCTGATTATTGGCTCTCTTCTTTTTAATTACACTTCTGTCCTACAAGAACGCAAACGAATTCTCAACACTCACTTTAGGTGTAAGTTTTGTTGCTCATTGGCTCTCTCCTTTTTGTTTGAACTCCAATCCTAAGTAAACTTACACTAATTATCAACTCTCACTTTTAGTGTTACTTTAGATGACATTTAGCTCTCTTCTTTTAAATTACACTTCTGTCCTACAAAAATGAACACCAAATATCAACACTCACTTTTAATGTAAGTTTCGGTGATCATTGGCTACCTTCTATTTGTTTGCTCTGCAATACTATGTTACTTTACACCAATTATCAACTTTCACTTTAGGTGTAAGGTTCGCTGATCGTCGGCTCTCCTCTTTTTGTTTGCACTCCAATGCTACATAGACGTACACCAATTATCAACGCTGACTTTAGGTGTAAGATTAGGTTATAGTTACTTCTCATCTTTTTAATTACACTTCTGTCCGACAAAAAGGATCACCAAGTATCAACACTCACTTTTGATGTGAGTTTCGGTGATCATAGGGTACTTTCTATTTGTTTTACACCAATTATCAGCGCTCATTTTTGGTGTAAGTTTAGGTGATACTTAGCTCTCTTCTTTTTAATTACACTTCTGTCCTACAAAAACAAACTCCAATTATCATCACTCACTTTAGGTAGACGTTTCGTTGATTATAGTCTGTGTTCTTATTTTTTGAACTCCAATCCTACGAAACCGTACACCAATTATCAACACTCACTTTTGGTGTAAGTTTCGTTGATTATTTGTTCTCTTCTTTTTGTTTGCACTCCAATACTGCGTAAGCTTAGACCAATTATCATCGCACACTTTTGGTGGAAGTTTAGGTGATATTTAGCTCTCTTCTTTTTAATTACACTTCTTTCCAGCAAAAACGAACACAAAATATCAACACTCACTTTATTTGTAAGATTCGTTGATCATTGGCTCTCTTCTCTTTGTTTTCTCTTTAATCCTACGTAAACTTATACCAATTATCAAAGCTCACTTCTGGTGTAAGTTTAAGTATATTTAGCTTTCTTCTTCTTAATTACACTTCTGTCCTATAAAAACGAACTAAAAATATCAACACTCACTTTAGATGTTACTTTCTCTGATCTTTGGATACCTTCTTTTTGTTTGCGCTGCAATATTATGTTCTTTTCAACCAATTATCAACACTCACTTTAGGTGTAAGTTTCCTTGATCATTGGCTCTCTTCCTTTTGTTTACACTGAAATACTATGTTCTTTTACACCAATTATCAACACTCACTTTATGTGTAATTTTCGGTGATTATTGGCTCTTTTCTTTTTGTTTGCACTCCAATCCTAAATAAAAATTACACCAATTTTCAACGCTCACTTTTGGTGTAAGTTTAGATGATATTTAGCTCTCTTCTTTTTAATTACACGTCTGTCCTACAAAAAGGCACACCAAGTATCAACACTCACTTTAGATGTAAGTCTCGGTGATCATTGGTTACCTTCTTTTTTTTCGCACTGCAAACCTAATTAAGGTTACACCAATTATCATCAGTCACTTTATATGTAGGTTTTGGTGATCATTGGCTACCTTCTTTTAGTTTGCCCTGCAATACTATGATAATTAACACTAATTATCAACCCTCACTTTAGGTGTAAGTTTCGGTGATCATTGGCTCTCTTCTTATTGTTTGCACTCCAATCCTACGTAAACTTACACTGAATAACTACGCTTACTTTTGGTGTAAGTTTGGGTGACATTTAGCTCACTTATTCTTAATAATACTTCTGTCCTACAAAAAAGAACTCCAAGTATCAACACTAACTTTAGATGTAAATTTCGGTGATCATTGGCTACATTCTTTTTGTTCGCGCTGCAATCCTACGTAAGCTTACACCAATTATCAACGCTCCCTTTTGGTGTAAGTTTAGCTGATATTTAGCTCTTATCTCTTTAATCACACTTCAGTCCTACAAAAAGGAACATAAAATATCAACACTCACTTTAGACGTAAGTTTAGGTGATCATAAGCTACCTACTTTTTGTTTCCGCTGCAATACTATCTCATTTTACACCATTTTTCAACACAGACTTTAGGTGTAAGTTTCGTTGATCATTGGCTCTCTTCTTTTTGTTTGCACTCCAATCCTATGTAAACTTACACTAAATATCAACGCTAACTTTTGATGTAAGTTTAGGTGACATTTAGCTCACTTCTACTTAATTATACTTCTCTCTTACAAAAAGGAACACCAATTATCAACGCTCACTTTTGGTGAAAGTTTAGGTGATATTTAGCTCTTATCTCTATAATCACACTTCTGTCCTACAAAAACAAACACCAAATATCAACACTGACTTTAAAAGTAAGTTTCGGTGATCATTGGCTATCTTCTCTTTGCTTACGCTGCAATACTATGTTGTTTGACACCAATTATCAACACTCAGTTTTGATGTATGTTTCGTTGATTATTGGCTCTCTTCTTTTTGTTTGCACACCAATCCTACGGAAACTTACACCAATTTTCAACGCTCACTTTTGGTGTAAGTTTAGGTGATATTTAGCTCTTTTATATTTAAATTCACTTCTGTCCTACAAAAACGAAAACGAAATATCAACACTCACTTTAGATGTAAGTTTCGGTGATCATTGGCTAACTTCCCTTTGTTTCCGCTGCAATACTATTTTATTTTACACCAATTATCAACACACACTTTAGGTTTAAGTTCCGTTGATCATTGGCTCTCTTCTTTTGGTTTGCACTCCAATCCTACGTAAACTTACACCAATTTTCAACGCTCACTTTTGGTGTAAGTTTAGGTGATAATTAGCTCTCTTCATTTTAATTATATTTCTATGCTACAAAAACGTTCACCAAATATCAACACTCTCTTTAGATGTAAGTTCCGGTGATCATTGGATACTTCCTTTTTGTTACCGAAGCAATACTATGTTGTTTTACACCAATTATCAACACTGAGTTTAGATGTAAGTCTCGGTGATTATTGGCTCTCATCTTTTAGTTTACACTCCAATCCTACAATAACTTACACCAATTTTCGACGCACACATTTGGTGTAAGTTTAGATGATATTTAGCTCTCTTCTTTTTAATTACACGTCTGTCCTACAAAAACGCACACCAAGTATCAACACTCACTTTAGATGTAAGTTTCGGTAATCATAAGCTACTTACTTTTTTTTTTCTGCTGCAATACTATCTTATTTTACACCATTTTTCAACACAGACTTTACGTGTAAGTTTCGTTGATCATTGGCTCTCTTCTTTTTGTTTGCACTCCAATTCTATGTAAACTTACACTAAATATCAACGCCAACTTTTGTTGTAAATTTAGGTGACATTTAGCTCACTTCTTCTTAATTATACTTCTGTCTTACAAAAACGAACACCAAGTATAAACACTAACTTTAGATGTAGGTTTTGGTGATCATTGGCTACCTTCTTTTAGTTTGCGCTGCAATACTATGATATTTAACACTAATTTTCAACCTTCACTTTAGGTGTAAGTTTCGGTGATCATTGGCTCTCTTCTTATTGTTTGCACTTCAATCCTACGTAAACTTACACTGAATAACTACGCTTACTTTTGGTGTAAGTTTAGGTGACATTTAGCTCACTTCTTCTTAATTATACTTCTGTCTTACAAAAACGAACACCAAGTATAAACACTAACTTTAGATGTAAGTTTCGGTGATCATTGGCTACGTTCTTTTTGTTCGCGCAGCAATCCTACGTGAGCTTACACCAATTATCAACGCTCACTTTTGGTGTAAGTTTAAGTGATATTTAGCTCTTATCTCTTTAATCACACTTCTGTCCTACAAAAACGAAAACCAAATATCAACACTCACTTTAGATGTAAGTTTTGGTGATCCTTGGCTACATTCTCTCCGTTTACGCTGCAATACTATTTTATTTTACACCAATTATAAACACATACTTTAGGTTTATGTTTCGGTGATTATTAGCTCTCATCTTTTTGTTTACACTCCCATCCTACGTAAGCTTACACCAATCTTCAACGCTCACTCTTGGTGTAAGTTTAGTAGATATTTAGCTCTCTTGTTATTAATTACAATTCTGTCCCACAAAATAGAACACCAAGTATCAACACTCACTTTTGATGTAAGTTTCGGTGATCATTGGCTACCTTCTCTTTGCTTCTGCTGCAATACTATGTTGTTTTACACCAATTATCAACACTCAAGTTAGGTGTAAGGTTCGTTGATCATTGGCTCTCTTTCTTTTGTTTGCAATCCAATCCTACGTAAACTTATAGCAATTATCAACGCCTACTTTTGGTGTAAGTTTAGGTGATATTTAGCTCTCTTCTTATTAATTACACTTCTGTCCTACAAAATAGAACACCAAGTATCAACACTCACTTTAGATATAAGTTTCGGTGATCATTCAGTAAATTCTCTTTGTCTCCGCTGCAAGACCGTCTTGTTTTACACCAATTATCAACACTCAGTTTAGGTGTAAGTTTCGGTGATTATTGGCTCTCTTCTTTTTGTTTGCACTCCAATCCTACGTAAATTTACACCAATTATCAACGCTCACTTTTCGTGTAAGTTTAGGTGATATTTAGCTCACTTCTTTTTAATTACACTTCTGTCCTACAAAAACGAACACCAAAAATCAACACTCACTTTAGGTGTAAGTTTCGTTGATTAGTGGCTCTTTTCATTTTGTTTGCACTCCAATCCTACGTAAACTTACAACAATTTTCAACGCTCACTTTTGGTGTAAGTTTAGATGATACTTAGCTCTCTTCTTATTAATTACACGCCTGTCATACAAAAACGTACACCAAGTATCAACACTCATTTTAGATGTAAGTTTCGATAGTCATTGGCTACCTATTTTTTGTTTTCGCTGCAATACTATCTTATTTTACACCATTTGTCAACACTCACTGTAGGTGTAAGTTTCGTGGATCATTGGCTCTCTTCTTTTTGTTTGCACTCTAATCCTTCGTAAGTTACACAAATTTTCGACGCTCACGTTTGGTGTAGGTTTAGTTGATATCTACCTCGCTTCTTTTTAATTACACGAATGTCCTACAAAAATGAACACCAAAAATCAACACTCACTTTAGATGTAGGTTTCGGTAATCATTGGCTACTTTCTTTTTGTTTGCTCTGCAATACTATGTTATTTTAAGCTAATTATCAACGCTCACTTTAAGTGTAAGTTTCGGTGATTGTTGGCTCTCTTCTTTTTGTTTGCAATCCAATCGTACGTAACCTTACAAAAATTATCAACGCTCACTTTTGGTGTAAGTTTAGGTGATATTTAGCTCTCTTGTTATTAATTACAATTCTGTCCCACAAAATAGAACACCAAGTATCAACACTCACTTTTGATGTAAGTTTCGGTGATCATTGGCTACCTTCTATTTGTTCGCGCTGCAATCCTACGTAAGCTTACACCAATTATCGAGGCTCACTTTTGATGTAAGTTTTGGTGATCGTTGGCTACCTTATCTTTGTTTCAGCTGCAATAATATGTTGTTTTACACCAATTATCAACACTCACTTCAGGTGTAAGTTTCGTTAATCATAGGCTCTCTTCGTTTTGTTTGCAATCCAATCCTACGTAAACTTACAGCAATTATCAACGCTCACTTTTGGTGTAAGTTTAGGTGATATTTAGCTTTCTTCTTCTTAACTACACTTCTGTCCCACAAAATAGAACACCAAGTATCAACACTCACTTTCGATATAAGTTTCGGTGATCATTGGCTACCGTCTCTTTGTTACCGCTGAAATACTATGTTGTTTTACACCAATTAACAACACTCAGTTTATGTGCAAGTTTCGGTGATTATTGGTTCTAATCTTTTTGTTTGCACTCCAATACTACGTAAGCTTACACAAATTATCAACGCTCACATTTGGTGTAAGTTTAGGTGATATTTAGCTCTCTTCTTTTTAAATTGACTTCTTTCCTACAAAAACGAACACCAAATGTCAACACTCACTTTAGATGTAAGTTTCAGTGATCATTGGCTACCTTCTCTTTCCTTCGGCTGCAATACTATTTTATTTTACACGAATTATCAACAATCACTTTAGTTGTAAGTTTCGTTCATCATTGGCTCTCTTCTTTTTGTTTGCACTCCAATCGTCCGTAAACTTACTACAATTATCAACGCTCACTTTTCGTGTAAGTTTAGGTTATAATTAGATCTCTTCTTTTTAATTACACTTTTGTCCTACAAACACGAATAGCAATTATCAACACTCGATTTAGATTTAAGTTTCGGTGATTATGGGCTACCTTCTTTTTGTTTGCACTCCAATCCTACATACACTTACACCAATTTTCAACACTTCTTTTAGGTGTAAGTTTCGTTGATCATTGGCTCTTTTCTTTTTGTTTGCACTCCAATCCTGCGTAAATTTACACCAATTTTCGACGCTCACATTCGGTGTAAGTTTAGATGGTATTTAGCTCTCTTCTTTTTAATTACACGTCTGTCCTACAAAAACAAAAATCAAATATCAACACTCAGTTTACGTGTAAGTTTTGGTGATTATTGGCTCTCTTCTTTTTGTTTGCACTGCAATTCAACATAATCTTTCACCAATTATTAACGCCCACTTTTGGTGTAAGTTAAGGTGATATTTAGCTCTTTTCTATTTAAATTCATTGCTGTCCTACAAAAGCGAACACCAAATATCAACACTCACTTTAGATGTAGGTTTCAGTGATCTCTGGCTACTTTCATTTTGTTTGCGCTGCAATACAATGTTAATTTTCGCTAATTATCAACACTCACTTTAGGTGTGAGATTCGGTGATCATTAGCTACTTTATCTTTGATTCCGCTGCAATACTATGTTGTTTTACACCAATTATCAACACTCACTTTAGGTCTAAGTTTCTTTGATCATTAGCACTCTTCCTTTTGTTTGCACTCCAATAATAGAAAAATTTACACCAATTATCAACGCCCACTTTTTGTGTCAGTTTAGGTGATATTTAGCTCTCTTCTTTTTAATTACACTACTGTCCTAGAATAACGAACAGCAAATATCAACACTCACTTTAGATATAAGTTTAGGTGATCATTGGCTACCTTCTCTTTGATTCCGCTGCAATACTATGCTGTTTAACAACAATTGTCAACACTCAGTTTAGGTGTATTTTTCGGTTATTATTGGCACTCTTCTTTTTGTTTACACACCAATCCTACGTAAATTTACACCAATTATCAAAGCTCACTTTTAGTGTAAGTTTAGGTGACATTTAGCTCTTTTCTATTTAAATTCACTTCTGTCCTACAAAAACGAAAACCAAATATCAACACTCACTTTAGATGTAACTTTCGGCGATCATTGGCTACCTTCTCTTTGTTTCTCCTGCAATACTACTTTATTTTACACCAATTATCAACACACACTATAGGTTTAAGGTTCGTTGATCATTGGCTCTCTTCTTTTTGTTTGTACTCCAATCCTACGTAAACTTACACCAATTTTCAACGCTCACTTTTGGTGTAAGTTTAGGTGATATTTAGCTCTCTTCATTTTAATTACACTTCTATCCTACAAAAACGGACACTAAATATTAACACTCTCTTTAAATGTAAATTCCGGTGATCATTATCTACTTTCTTTTTGTTTCCGCTGCAATACTATGTTATTTTACACTAAATATCAACACTCACTTTAAGAGTAAGTTTCGGTGATCATTGGCTCTCTTCTTTTTGTTTGCACTCCAATCCTACGTAAAATTAGCACAATTATCAACGCTCACTCTTTGTGTAAGTTTAGTTGCTATTTAGCTCACTTCTTTTTAACTACATTTCTGTCCTACAAAAACGAACACCAAAAATCAACACTCACTTTAGATGTAAGTTTTGGTGATCATTCACAACATTCTCTTTGTTTCCGCTGCAAGACCGTCTTGTTTTACACCAATTATCAACACTCACTTTAGGTTTAAGTTTTGGTGATCATAAGATCTCTTCTTTTTGTTTGCACACCAATCCTTCGTAACCTTACACAAAATATCAAAGCTCACTTTTGGTGTAAGTTTAGGTGACATTTAGCTCACTTCTTCTTAATTATACTTCTGTCTTACAAAATCGAACACCAAGTATCAACACTCACTTTGGATGTAAGTTTCGGTGATCATTGGCTAGCTTATCTTTGTTTCCGCTGCAATACTATGTTCTTTTACACCAAGTATTAACACTCACTTTAGGTGTAAGTTTCGTTGATCATTGACACCATTCCTTTTGTTTGCACTCTAATAATAGAAAAACTTACACCAATTATCAACGCCCACTTTTTGTGTAAGTTTAGGTGATATTTAGCTCTTTTCTTTTTAATTACACTTCTGTCCTAGAATAACGAACAGCAAATATCAACACTCACTTTAGATATAAGTTTCGGTGATCATTGGCTACCTTCTCTTTGTTTCCGCTGCAATAATATGTTGTTTAACAACAATTATCAACACTCAGTTTAGGTGTATTTTTCGGTGATTATTGGCACTCTTTTTTTTGTTTGCACACCAATCCTACGTAAATTTACACCAATTATCAAAGCTCACTTTTAGTGTAAGTTTAGGTGATATTTAGCTCTTTTCTATTTAAATTCACTTTTGTTCTACAAAAACGAAAACAAAATATCAACACTCACTTTAGCTGTAAGTTTCGGTGATCATTGGCTACCTTCTCTTTGTTTCTCCCGCAATACTATTTTATTTTACTCCAAATATCAACACACACTTTGGGTTTAAGTTTCGTTGATCATTGGCTCTCTTCTTTTTGTTTGTACTCCAATGCTACGTAAACTTACACCAATTTTCAACGCTCACTTTTGGTGTAAGTTTAGGTGATATTTAGCTCTCTTCATTTTAATTACATTTCTATCCTACAAAAACGAACACTAAATATCAACACTCTCTTTAGATGTAAATTCTGGTGATCATCATCTACATTCTTTTTGTTTCCGCTGCAATACTATGTTATTTTACACCAAGTATCAACACTCACTTTAAGAGTCAGTTTCGGTGATCATTGGCTCTCTTCTTTTTGTTTGCACTCCACTCCTACGTAAACTTACTACAATTATCAACGGTCACTTTTCGTGTAAGTTTTGTTGCTATTTAGCTCACTTCTCTTTAATTACATTTCTGTCCTATAAAAACGAACACCAAAAATCAACACTCACTTTAGATGTAAGTTTCGGTGATCATTCACTACATTCTCTTTGCTTCCGCTGCAAGACCATCTTGTTTTACACCAATTATCAACACTCACTTTAGGTTTAAGTTTTGGTGATCATAAGATCTCTTCTTTTTGTTTGCACACAAATCCTAAATAACCCTGCACAAATTATCAAAGCTCACTTTTGCTGTAAGTTTAGGTGATATTAAGCTCTTTTCTTTTTAATTACACTTCTGTCCTACAAAAATGAACACCAATTATAAACACTCACTTTAGGTGTAAGCTTCGTTGATTATTGGCTACCTTCTTTTTGTTTCTGCTGCAATTCTATGTTATTTTACACCAAATATCAACACTCACTTTAAGAGTAAGTTTCAGTGATCATTGACTCTCTTCTTTTTGTTTGCACTCCAATCCTACGTAAACTTACTACAATTATCAACGCTCTCTTTTTGTGTGCGTTTAGTTGATATTTAGCTCTTTTCTTTTTAATTGCACTTCTGTCCTACAAAATTGAACACCAAATATCAACACTCACTTTAGTTGTAGGTTTCGATGATCATTGGCTACTTTCTTTTTGTTTGCGCTGCAATACTATGTTATTTTACGTTAATTATCAACACTCACTTTAGGTGTAAGTTTCGTTGATCATTGGCACTCTTCTTTTTGTTTGCACTCCAATAATAGAAAAACTTACACCAATTATCAACGCCCACTTTTTGTGTAAGTTTCGGTGATATTTAGCTCTCTTCTTTTTAATTACACTTCTGTCCTAGAATAAGGAACAGCAAATATCAACACTCACCTTAGATATAAGTTTCGGTGATCAATGGCTACCTTCTCTTTGTTTCAGCTGCAATACTATGTTGTTTAACAACAATTATCAACACTCAGTGTATGTGTATTTTTCGGTGATTATTGGCACTCTTCTTTTTGTTTGCACACCAATCCTAAGTAATTTTACACCAATTATCAAAGCTCAATTTTAGTGTAAGTTTAGGTGATATTTAGCTCTTTTCTATTTAAATTCACTTCTGTCCTACAAAAACGATAACCAAATATCAACACTCACTTTAGATGTAAGTTTCGGTGATCATTGGCTACCTTCTCTTTGTTTCTCCTGCAATACTAATTTATTTTACACCAATTATCAACACACACTTTAGGTTTAAGTTTCGTTGATCATTGGCTCTCTTCTTTTTGTTTGTACTCCAATCCTACGTAAACTTACACCAATTTTCAACGCTCACTTTTGGTGTAAGTTTAGTAGATATTTAGCTCACTTCTTTTTAATTACATTTCTGTCCTACAAAAACGAACCCCAAAATTCAACACTCACTTTAGATGTAAGTTTCGGTTATCATTCACTACATTCTCTTTGTTTCTGCTGCAAGACCATCTTGTTTTACACTAATTATCAACACTCACTTTAGGTTTAAGTTTTGGTGATCATAAGATGTCTGCTTTTTGTTTGCACACCAATCCTACGTAACCATACACAAATTATCAAAGCTCACTTTTGGTGTAAGTTTAGGTGATATTTAGCTCTTTTCATTTTAATTACACTTCTGCCCTACAAAAATGAATTCTAATTATCAACACTCACTTTAGGTGTAAATTTCGTTGATTATTGGCTACCTTTTTTTTGTTTCCGCTGCAATACTATGTTATTTTACACCAAATATCAACACTCACTTTAAGAGTAAGTTTCAGTGATCATTGGCTCTCTTCTTTTTGTTTGCACTCCAATCCTTCGTAAACTTACTACAATTATCAACGCTCTCTTTTTGTGTGCGTTTAGTTGATATTTAGCTCCTTTCTTTTTAATTGCACTTCTGTCCTTCAAAATTGAACACCAAATATCAACACTCACGTTACATGTAGGTTTTGGTGATCATTGGCTACTTTCTTTTTGTTTGCGCTGCAATACTATGTTATTTTACGCTAATTATCAACACTCACTTTAGGTGTAAGTTTCGGTGATCATTGGCTCTCTTTTTATTGTTTGCACTCCAATCCTATGTAAACTTACACTAAATATCAACGCTCAATTTTGGTGTAAGTTTTGGTGACATTTAGCTCATTTCTTCTTAATTATACTTCTGTCTTACAAAAACGAACACCAAGTAACAACACTCACTTTAGGTGTAAGTTTCGTTGATCATTGGCACTCTTCCTTTTGTTTGCACTCCAATAATAG
>JANSTP010314027.1:0-16909 GCA_025330745.1 Cladonema radiatum | reverse complement strand
GCTACGCTTTTAATATATATATACATTATTTACTTTTTGGAAAATATGATGAATGTAGCTTATGTATATGAAAATGAACATGAATATACCTTTTAATAATGATTAGGCAAATGAAAATATGTAAATAGATTTATTTGATTTGAAGTTTAAAAATAATTTATTTCTTGATCATGATACACATTTTATTTGAATGAAATGTATTTTTTTGAAGGAAGAAGGTAATAAGTTAAAGAAATATTTTATTTATAAAGCTGTCATGATAAGTTTTTTAAGATTATTTGTTTAGTGTTTTTTCTTCTATTTGAAATCATTTGGAATGTAAAACACTAATCTTTAAGAAGTTTTGCTCAATGATGGTGTGTGATGTTTTAAAAATAGGAAAAAATAGCGAGCAGTAAACAGCATGTCATAAATTCTGAAGGCGTGTGCGAAGGTGTGCTTATGACTTTTAAAGACTCTTCTTGTATTGTGCAAGAATAGTAACTGCCAAGGTTGGAGAAGAGTAGCCCCTAACTCGTTATTCATTTTCTATTGGAGAAATGCTGGCAGAAACGCGGAGGAAGCAGTTTGGAAAAATAAACTTTTTTCTCCTAAAATCATATCATATGGCTGGTTTACATTTCTTCAAAACATCTTTTTAATATCAATCTGTCATTGTGAAAGTGAACAGTATTATTCAGAATCTCTTCAATTATTTCAAATTAAGATCAGCTTGATTGTAAAAATGTTTTACTGAAGACATTGCTTTCCCCGAAGTTGTGAAAAAAAAAATTGTTGTTTGTAAATTAAAACAAGTCATTTCTTAACATAATCATTTCACTCTTAATTAGAATTAATGGTATCTTTATTTTCATAAAATTATTGGCATATTAAATTTTTTTCTCATTCGAACTTCTGGCGTAAGACGTTACACTAATACTATATAAAATAAGGACCAATGAAATTTTCCTGCTTAGTCACGGTAACTTTTTGCCTAGAGGAAGTTAAGGAAAAAAAGATAAATAAAGAACTTACAAAACTCACGCAGGAGTTACAAAAAGTCAAATTTAAGCTATGAATGGAAGTGCTATAACAATATTGTTAAATTTTTCAATTTTGATAATGACCAGTCACTATGGTTCAGACAAAGAATGTAACTGCAAAACTTAATTTTACCTTTTTCACTTTTTTTCATCTTTGAGCCTATCTTTATTATATCTAAATCCAGACTCGAAACCCCTGGTGAATCAAGAGTGTTTATAACAACAACATCAGATGAGTCAACAAATCCATCGTTTGATTTGTGTGCTTCGACTTTCTCTAAAAGATGCAAAGGGCTTTTTTATATAAATATCGAAGATGAATAAATTAGCTGAACCTTATAAGGAAATGGCAACCATTTACAAAAAATTTCCTTATATAAAGTTTAACATCCTAGGCAAGAAGTTCCTACAAACGTTTTATGCCTGGATGGGAAATTTGCAATAGTAGGTAAAGGGCTGATTCAACGCAATCTTTTTTTCCACAGAAATTTTAACTTTTAAGTAAATCATCAATGTTTTTCTTTGACAAGTGAAAAATTTCTTTCTGAACAGGACTCCCTGTCAAAAAGAAAAAAAGAAACCAATCAGAATGCTTAGAAAACAAAACAAACCAATGAAAACATTCTATTGTATGTAAACATAAATTTTTGAATGAAATGTTTTCTTTCGAAAAATTGATTGTGGAATCAGCCCTTAAGAGACATTTGGGGTAAACCTGAAACAAAAACGTAGACTTCAAAATGAGGTATACAATTAACAGGATTCAATGATTAGGCCATTAAGCTGTGGAAATGCCAAATATTTTATTCCAGAAACAACATTTCCTAAAGCTGGAATTTCTATCCTGTTTGAAGAAATGTCTCTATCTTTCACTATCTAACACATGTCAATACAACTGTAATTCATTAAAATGTTTACAAATTTTATTAACAGAGAAAAAATGTTAAATCTTATGTTGAAGTAGCTTTCAAGGAAAACTTAAAATGAAATTAAGCAAAAAAATGCTAAATTTAGCTGTCTGGTAGACTGAGGTCAGCAATCAACAATGTGTACCTGACTGGTGACCTAAAAACTCCACTCTAGACTATGTTTTTTAGTATTTTGCTGACCCCCCCCCCCTCCATAAAAAAAAACAAATTCACCAGCATGGATTTGACAAAAATGAAGAAATAGAGTAATTACCCTGTGAAGAATCAGGTGTCTCCATCTAGAAAAAATCAAGACAAAAAACTTGTCTTAAATAAGAACTTAAAATCACCAAATGAAGACAAGTACAAACTGGTGGTAATAAAAAGATTTTATACTGAGTGTTAAAAAGAGGAAATTTTGTATTTCAGGGTAATTAAGAAGTAACATAACTTTTCACTAACCCTTTAAGGTGGTGATGGCAAGCTAGTTTGACCCGAAAAGTAATAAGAATATCAATCTTAAAAATTATAAATATAGCTTTAATGAACGTATAATGAACTTAGTATAAGTATTACTCCAAATAGTTCTGAGGGTTTTAGACTCAATACTTACTCTCTGGTGCTAAGGAGAGTTGAAATAAGGTCTACATTATCAAAAGAAAAATCTGTACGTACATGTCAGAAAATGAAACCATGAAGTCATCCCTCATTCTGGGAAGGACAATACCCAAAATACAAATAACAGAATCTAGGAGTTTCAAACGTTGAAGTCTTTAACAGAAAAGGAAGATCTTGCATAAGTAATATAAGGGTAGCAATTTTGAATATGTGACATGGCACAAAAAAACCTGGAGCTTTGATGTGCTATATTTTGCAGTTGTCATCATCAAGCTTTTTTAATGGCATTTTTTTGTTTTGTTAATATTTTACTAAACTGCCCATTGCATTTTGACAAACTTATTGCTTATTGTTTAATAAATAAAACCATATTTTTTAAAATAACAAGAAGTTCATAAAAAAATTTAGCATTTATTTTTACTAATATCTTTTCCATTACCTGTTGCATGGGTACATAAAAAATTTACGGTCTTTTGTTGAATTACAGTTCCAAAAATACACAAGTTGGAAAAAACATACCAAATAAGAAATAAATGTTTGTACGTTTTATCTTATATGTATTTACTTACAATTTACAAGATACTTACATAGGTTTTGAAGTTAAATTAATTAGCAAAACATAAAATTATTTTATTTAAACCCTTCTTAAACACTTAAGCATAATTTTGATATTGATTATGTCATCAATATCAGGCCCTGCTGTAAAATTTGGGTAATTCTTACTACTTGTAACTGTGGATATTTCTCACAAAGGTTAACTAAATTATAGACTTGAGAGTGATTTTAGTTTCAAAATGCGACTTGAGTCACATAAGCACAAAGAAGAATTTATGAAATAAAAACTCCAAGCAGAAGGTTAATTGGAAATTTGATGGAAAATTGAGCCACAGTTGCTTTGATCAAGATAAAGACAGGAGAGGTGAGTCTAGATCGAAACAAAAATTATATCAGAAAGGTTTGTGAAAGAAAGTTGTTGTCAGAAATGCTTTTGGAAATTTGATTTATTCTCAATGTAACAATGCGCTATTGCCATTCAAAGGTACGTTTATGCTCAATATCTTGTGTCTGTTCAAAGCTGAGTAATTTTAACACAGCTAATAAAAAGTCTTACAGTCAGCATAATATAACACATAAATGCCTATATTATGAAGCCATTCTACATGAAAAATACTAGGAGTGCAGACCAGAAGAGCACAGTACACTTAGTAATAAAACAAGCTAATTGCATGCGGAACAAATTATTGATGAACAGAAAAATTTAATCTTTCTTCAAAAGTGATCCTATTACAATTTGTAGCACTGTGGATTATAAACATATTATGGGGCGTTTGTGGAAAGCAATTATCACTGAATCACTATGATTCAGCCTAATTTTTAAGGTAAACTTTTTTTAGGCACCTTCTAGCAACATCATTTTGAGTGTTTTGTACTTTTGTACTATTGTACTAAAGCATAAATGCTTCTGTTTTCTGGATGAACCCCAAACAAAATAAAGCACAAAAAACCTCCACAGCCATTTTTTCTTGAAGTATTTGCTGCTTTGAGAGAGAATCAGTAAGGACATATCAATAAGGACATTATAAGAAAAGATATTTCTGTAAACCATGGGTGGAAATAGCTGGTGGAAATCAGAAAAATCCGATAGATTTTAACAAACCACCAGTAAGTTCTCGAAAAAAAAAAGAAAATGTTAGACAATTTTGTTTTATTAATTATGAAAATATAAAACTCAACTTACTTTGCTTAAAATTATTAAACGCAGAATATGTAAATAAGTTGATTTCATCAGTTTCAATTAATAACTTCTTTTATGTACAGCAAAATTCAATGTTATCATCAGTGAAAAAGATGTTGCCTATAAAAAGTTTATTTTGAATCAACCACTTATTTCATGACTTCACTACCACCATTACATCATTTTGTGTATATTTTTATCCTTTTCAAAATAGCTGTTTTAGAGGATCTGAAACTCAAAATGTTCTTTCCCACCCAATCACAGTGGGTTGCAGTTATTACACATTTTGTTTTTAAAAAATGTCTGAAAGGAGAAAATTCCGAAATTTAATAACCGAGTGTGCCATCAGGACAAATATTAGAGAAAAAGCAAAAATACTGTGCAAGTAAAACAGTAAAATGTCCTTCGTCAGTACATAAAATAAGATAGTAATAAAACCAAAATTTTATTCTTTTACAAGAATGTCTAAAAAATCGAAAATATAAATTAGCGTATCGTCAAGGGAGAGATCGCATCTTGTTAAGATGAAAGATTCACTCTTTAATCAGCAAATTCTTATCATCCAAAGACAAAATTTACAATTGAATTACAACCACAAAAATTCCTTGATACTAAAATTATTACGACAAAAGTGGCGTGAAACTTGAGTATATCGTAAACCTAATAAATTACCTACTCATTGGGATTCCAAGATACCGAAAAGATGCAAATGTAATGCTATAAATGGAGACTTACATAGAGCTAAGCACTTAAGCTCAAATTTTGAAGAGAAACAAAGACTAATTCAAGAGAAATATAAAGAAGAAAATTTTCTAGCACATTTTGTCCAAAGTATTTTCAACAAGTTTACTGAAAAATAATGTTGAAAATAATGTTTTAATTATTCCTAAATACAGTGAAACCTGTATAAGGCAGCCACTCTGGGGAACAAAAGAATCTGGCTGCCTTAGACAGGTGGCTGCCTTGTAGAGGTCTTGTGAAAATTGACTGACGGAAACAATCGTCTGAACTAGTGCAAAGTTTTTTTTTAAATATTTTCAGCATTATAAAGGTATTTGATGAGTATTTTTTGCTGGAATTAGAATTATTCATTTGAAAAAAATTACATTTTTTATAGATATTTTAATATATTGCATTGATAAACGGAAAACTTTTGGAAAAATTGGCTTGATTATACAGTGTTTTCTTCTTTGGGGTCTGAAAAAACTAGCCACTGGATGCGTTGGACAGGTGGCTGCCTTATACAGGGTCATTTGTATGGAAACTTGATTGGGGGGAATTCAAAGTGGCCTTCGTAGATAGGTGGCTGCCTTATAGAGGTGGCTGGGAAGACAGGTTCGACTGTATTTCTTTATTGTGAGTAGTCAGATTCCAAAAAACATTTTGACACAATTTCACTTTCAATTTCAGCAATTTTCAATGACATTGCAGTTACTAATATGGACATAAAAAGCTTTATTTCATGTGTATTTCTCATGTAAAAACATTTTGTGAAATAAAAAAAAAAAAACAATCATAAATCTTTGCGACAAATTGTTTGTACAAAATTACAAAACTAAAAATTTTTAAAAATTTGTCTTATATTTTTGTTGTACGATAGAACTCAATGACGTGATCCTTTCAATAGTTAATCACAATGTTTTTCCACATGTTTTTTTTTTTTTCAAAACGTAATTGTTCATAAAAGCTATTATCCGTAAAATTCAATAAAAATATATTTTCTAAGCCTCTGTTTACCTAAATATGGGCACCAAGGTGTTGATAGCACTGCCACTGATTGCCACAGTAGTCTTCAATTAAAACTACAATGCCATGGTGGGATGTTAAAATGTTTCCCTCATCCTTATTGAAAGATTAATGTCAGCAGTTAGGTGACAGAAAACATGAGAATTTATTATAATTTTCAACGATTACTTACAATTCATTCTAAACTCCTACTATTTAATGAAAATGTGGCTATTAGCAAACCTGGACCAAAACCCAAAAGAATTGTTCAGACGTTATTGAAATTTGTGACGATCAACCATTATCAAAAATCTTAAAAATTTATGTATTAGTGTAGAGCTGCTAACACAATTTCCACACAACACCAGCTTGAACAAACATACTGAAAAAGCATGAATTTTCTTCAAAATACTAGGTACAATGTTTCCACTTTTCTTTATATGTTATCCATATTTATCCATATTTCCTGGACACATAGACTGATGGTAGATTCTTAATGTTTTGAAAACACCAAGTTTGCTATTAATTTGTATTGAACTTGTGCATTTTCAATGCGAAACAGTGTATTCGTCACTTCACTCAACAAAAATTTATTAGGAAACAGATTAGTATCAGTTAATTGAAAGACTAACAGTAGCTTTGCAGTTGTGATGCTGTTATGCTGTAAGGACTGAGGCATATTTGTTGTCTAAGGAATAAAGAATGAAAAGACAAGTCTTGATTGAGACAAAAAATTATCTCAAAAGGAAAGTGAGAAAGAGCTGTTGTTAGAAATGTTTTTGGAAATTCTATTTATTCTCAATGTAACAGGCGTATGCATGTTACAAAATTAAAGTTTACATTAGGCATGTTCATTGTCTTTCATCTATTCAAAGCCGTCTGATCCCACCATAGCTAATAAAGTGACTCCACAGCCATCACAGTATACCAAGAAGAGCAGAACATCCTTACATACTATCTTCATTGTTGGTCAGCATAAATTTACAAAAATGCTCTACTCATGCAATATTCTGGAGTGCAAAAGTGTGTAAAGACAGAGCACAGAGCAATCAGTCTATAATTAAACAACAAGTTAATTATACTTATATCTCATATTAATCCATAATAAATTTGTCACATTGTAATTTATGTATAAATAAACGTATGAAATATGATAAGTTATCAGAATTTTGTGAACTTTTTCCACCGCATTATTTTATGTGATACCTGTGATTTTTCAGCTAAATCAATACGCTTTTTCCTTGTTTTATCACTAATCATTGGTTTTTCATCCTTAACATTGAGCAATCTTAGGAAATAACACTAGAAAACACCATCACATAAAACTATACTTTCAAGAATAACTCGCCTTACTATCTAACCATTTAACTGCAATGTGCATTTACCTCTTTGGGGAGGAGGGCAAGTACCACTGAATGGTTATGAGTTAGCATAATTTTTCAAGGGATATTTTCCATGGAGAATTTAAAGGGAGGAGTTGTCACTTTATTATTACTTAACCACTCTGATTTATTAGAACCTTTGGACGGGTCTTGAGTATTTTTACAGAGGGAGTTTTAGGGAGAGTGGTGTTGGGCAGTATGGTGGAGAAGGGTGATATTAGATTGTATTTGCAATAAAATCATCCAGCAACTAGGGACATCTATTCAGTGTCTATAGAGTAGTGAAACACCATTTTCCTATCTAGTATCATCATTCTTAGTCCTCATGACACTATGATACTAATTAGATGGACTTTCTAACACTGTTATTTGAAGTACTTTTATCAATGCAAATTTTCTTTTATTTTTATAAATTTTCTAGCAACATTGCTTTGAATTCTTACTTCAGATGTTTTGACTGACGTTTTAGAGTTATTTTGAGTGTTTTTCTCAAAAGAGTGTATTTTATCTATTTTTACCAATCTTTAAGTATTGTCAATTTCAGTAGTTTTCTCTTTGTGGCATGTTTCCATCTATTTTTGTCTGCCTTTCTACTAACAAAATTTTCTAGTGTTATGATCATGACATGTTTTCAGTTGTTTTGATGGACTTTCTTTTAGCAAGGTTATTTTCATTGCATTTTCATTGTGATGTGATATCACCTAATTTGTCTAACTTCCAGCAATATTAATTTCATTTTTTATGGTTGTGTTAATTTTTCCCCTATTTTGACAGATTTTCCAGCACTGTTATTTTCTTTTACTTTAGATTCAGCTTGTTTTCACCTTCTTTGACAGAGTTTCTTAGCAAAGTACAGTGGTAAAACTTAACCTTTTCAGTGGTCGTCCTGCCAGATTACAGAAAATAAAATCTGGCCGTTCGCATCAGATTTTGGTCGTCCAACAAACTTTTGCTAAAATGCATTGTTATCACTAGAAAATTTTTGTTTGGTATTTGATGTTTTTGATTGCTTCTTGACAATATCAAATCATATTATCAAATTCATTATCAAATTACAATTGAGTAGATAACGCAATGAAACATAACATAACTACATAAAGCCGTTTCTTTTGAAAATATTTGTGCCAGGTGTGAAAGTTTTTAAATCCATAATTTTAATATTTACATTTTTCAGAGGAGCAATCTCTTTGTGTATGAAAATATATGAGAAACAAATTAGCATGTTCTTATTCAAAAAATAAATCCTCTAGACCTTTAAATATCTTGTGTAAGTCTTTGTTATGAATTTTCTTGTCTGTGCAGCATGTGATTTAATAAGATATTCATTGAAATATGTTTTCATGAAATTAATTCAAGTCATGATAAGTGATTAAACATCTGCTTATGTAAAAAAAAGCTTCACTTAATAAAAATGATACGTTTGCTTTAAAGGTTATGGGGTTTTAAGTTTAAAAAAATATCGCATCATAAAAAATCTTCATTTAATAAAAATGTTTGATTTGTTTTATAAGTGATAATAATATCTGAAAAAATATCTCATCATATCTTTGCACTTAATAAAAATGTTTTATTTGTTTTGTAAGCGATAATAAAATTGCATCATTAAAAATCTTCATTCATTTAATATAAATAGTACTTTGTTTTAAAAGTGAAAAGAGTATCGACTTTTAAATCTAATGTTTTACATTTGAAGTTTGTAGAATGTTTTCAATCGAATCTAGTGCGAATTAAAGTTTTCAAGTATTTTTACGTTTTGTTTTCCATTTCTGTTGTTTTTAGCGTTAAAAAGCAAAATGGGAAATGTAACATGATTGATAAACAACATATTTCTTGTTCATTTGCTTCGCTTCTAGCATTAAAAACCCAAATGACAAATAATCATAATTCTTTAATATGAATTCATTATGATTTATCTTTTCATTGAAAGCCATACAACCTGTTTTTTTATCGTACTAACAAAAGTAACATTAAAAAATATGAAAAATGTTTAATCATCTAAATAAAAAGTGAGTAGTGAATTCAATGCATTCCTTTCTTTGCAAAAAATCTTTTTCATCTTTTGATTTTTTTTCACTTGCGCATTTTATCTATGTAAACATTCTATTTCTATTTACAGTTCATACATGTTTTTTCAATAGAATGGTTTATTTAGTTTGTACTCATCATGCTATAAAGGAATTCATTTAAACAAAGATGAAGTATTTTACCAGACAAAATAAGACATAAAAAAAAATTTATCTTAACAATATTATATCTGAATTTAAAAAAGAATGTTTTTAATTTGGACTAGAGATTTTTGTTTCTTTGAAGATTCTGTCGTCTGCAAAATATTTTGGTCGTGCTGTACCATTGGACGACCGTTAAGTTTTACCACGGAAAGTACTCATAATGTTTTTATGGTGCTGAAGTATTTTCCTGCCAAAAATATTTTTGTTGTTTTATGGATAAATAGATAAATAAACAGATATTTAACGTCAAACAAAAACGTACAATTGCCCTAAACAAACTGTACAAACAAACTCTCAAGTGCAAATAGAAATATTAAAAGAATCAAAAATAACTATACAGTCAATTCTGTATAAGACGGTCACCTTCGGGAATCAAAAAAGTGGCCGTCTTAGACAGGTGGCTGTCTTATACAGTGACAATCTTATACAGTTTTTACTCTATATCTAAATTTTTACATGTCTCAGGATCTTTATCATTTTATAAAAACGTTTGATGCAAAAACAAGTGAATAAAATACAAAAATAGCAAACAAATTAGTTGAGCAACAAATTTTAAAACTTTCATAATACTGAATAAAAATGCAGATTTCAGGCTATCAGACTAAGCAAGTCAGACAGCTAGAAAACAAAAACAATGGCTAGTAAAAAAAGTGAGTTGCACTCCTAAAACTTAAGATTAGCAATAACATTTTCTCTAGAGCAAATATGACAAACTTCCTAGGATTGCAATGAAAATCTCAGTTTGACGCAACACATTCTTTGAAAACCAGGCCTTGCCAGGAGACACATGCAATCACATGTGCAGTATATATCTGTTTAAGTATGGTGTGGTCACATTATGCTAAATTAAACTTGCTAGATCTTTGTTATCATAGAAACAAGCAAATGTTATGTAAGACTGTATTTGCTAAACTATTGTAAATAAAATATTTTTTAATATCATTTAGCAGTTAACTCTTTTGTTGTTGAGTAAACTATTGTTGTCACCCATTATAATCACTACTGCACACATCATCGTGCATATCGTTGCGCAATCTTGTACCTATGTTTGTAAAATCTCTAAGACATGTTTTGGACTGTTGGGCTTGTTATCAAGTATTTTTATATAAGTTACTGCATTTATAAAATCATAAGATTAAAGACTGGATTATTTCCATTTATTTAGTTAGTTTTCTAATCAAATAAAGCTTTGCA
This sequence comes from Cladonema radiatum, assembly GCA_025330745.1. Lineage (NCBI taxonomy): Eukaryota > Metazoa > Cnidaria > Hydrozoa > Anthoathecata > Cladonematidae > Cladonema > Cladonema radiatum. The sequence goes on along the minus strand of JANSTP010314027.1, from coordinate 6,097 downwards.
AAATTCCTAGCTGGATACAAAGTCATTGTCTAGGTAAAATATGCATAGCTATCTTCAACCTTGCAATCTTCCCATTTTCACCAAGATTTACAAAGAAATAGAGTTTTCAAATTGGATATTTGCAAATTGGTTATTTATTTGAGTTGAAAAAGTGAATAAATATAGACCACTAAATCTCACTCAAATCTTTCGAGGTTTATCTTGTTGCTCAAATATATTTTGAATGAAGTCACTGGGAATCAGGTCTTAAAGCGATATAAAAGTCAATATTGATACATTCGTTCAACGTCGAAGGATAAGTAATTAGTGACAACTTAATTTCATAAATATTTTGACTGTCAAAACTTTTGGCAACATTTTAATTGTTATGTCATAAATTTAATAATCTCCGTAATGTTTAAGACTAATATCCATGACTCTAGCTTTTGAACAACAGAGTTTTTGACAGAAAGGGAGGAGGTCTTAACCCCTTAAATGTTCTGTTTTTTGGCACTGTTGTATACAAAAAATGGTGAATTTATTGTTGCATTCAGAAAATTCAAGAAAACTTCTTCAATCTTTTATATTATAAAAGTAATGGCCCATTGGAAACAGATTAAAGATTCCGTAGTTTGTAGAATAGCTCGAAATAATCTAAAATTACATTAAAATTACCTTTTGAAATAAAATGATTGTAAATTTACAGTCACTTTTGAGATCTCTCCCCCTCGTCATTTTCATTATTCACTTTCCAATTCCTCTTTTTATATTAAGGCCTTCTTTGTAAATTATTATTCCCTTGTCTTATTTAATATCAGAACTTGAGATGCTGCCAAAGGAAGATACGTAAGAAGTTTGAGGTGGAAGGCTGTTCATTTAACTTCCATTTCTGCATAAACTGAACTTCAAATCATCATATCTTTCTATACAAACATTGTTAGAGGCTGGGCGCATGTGCAAATTAGAGAAAATTTTATTGTGGATATTTTCACGGCAGCCGGCTACTGCATAACACAATATTATGCATGTTTCAAATTGTTTCAAATATTACTTTACAGATACGCAATATTACATCAGTTATGGAAAATGCAAGTGGGCAATCAGGGTAATATTATGTCAGTCACGTTTATGGCAGTGTTATAACTTAACTTTTTTGTTGGTCGCCCAATCAGGCGACCAAATGGGTGGATTTTAAAAGTTTTGGTCATCTGAAAATAAAAGCGGTGGCCAAAAGAAAAATTCTAAATAGTAAATTTATTTATTAAAATGACATCACATAAAAAATTATTGGCTTTAAAACACCCAGAAGCAAGGTTATCAGAACTGATATAATGCTTTGTAAATAATCTGTGTACTATACTCTAAAAGACAATTTTCCAGAACTAATATTTGCCTTGGTAGGTGACTTCAAAACCCTAAACAGCAAAGTTTCACCACTTGTATTACGTTTGTTTATTGTTTATCTACTTAGTAGATGACTCCAAAACTCTAAACTGCAAAGTTTTCACCATTTATATTAAGTTATTTCTTGATTATCTGCTTCGTAGATGACTCCCCACAACTCTAAACGGCAAAGTTTTCACAATTTATATGAATTTATTTCTTGATTATCTACTTCCCAGATGACTCCACAACTCTAAACGGTAAAGTTTTCACGATTTATATTACATTATTTCTTGTTTATCTGCTACGTAAATGACTCTAAAACTCTAAACGGCAAAGTTTTTACCACTTGTATTTTGTTTATTTCTTGTTTGTCTGCTTCGTAGATCTCCTAAAAAGTCTAGACACTAAAGTTTTCAACACGTAGTGACTTCAAAACTCTAAACAGCGCTTATGAAAATTAATTGTTTAATGTTTATTTTTTTTATCACTGTTTATCTGCTTCTAAAATAAATTTATTTTCATTTATCTTTTTTGGGTGTTAAAAATCTATTTCAATTTCATGATAGCAATTGTATATTTTTTTCTTTCTAGGAAATCATGCGTCACGAATAGAGAAAAGAAATTTGCCATCATTTTCTGCAGAAGTTCGTAGATATTTAGATATTCAAAAATTTATATCTGCAATATAGAATTGAAGATTTAGTTTTAACTATTTATGTCGCTCAACAGAAATGTTTTTGGATTAAACTGGACCTGTATGCGTTTTTGTTTTTAGCAAAATGTGACATCATTTTTGTAGTGTTAAGTGCTCAGCTCAACATTTTTTGTTAAGAGGTCTTCTGTAAATCCTGTTAATTGAGTTTTTCGCTGTGTTTAATATTTAGTGACTTTCAAAGGAAATGAAGCAGTCCACAATTTAATTGTGCTATATTCTCAAATTTTTTCATGTCAGCTCACCAGGCTGCTGGAAAAGAATATAATTTTCTTTCGGGTACGTGTGCAAAATTTACAATTAATTTTCTTTTGTGTATTCGCTTAAAGTGATATGTCTCTTAATACATAGAACAAGGAATACCAATGAATTCCAAATGTTAATTTTTTTTCTTTATATGAGGTGCTAGACTGCTGTTTTGAAATTAAAAAGATCTCTTTCGAAGTAATATTTTGTTGTTGTAATCTGAAGGAAGCCAGTTAAGGCGAGTTAAGACCTGCTTAGAGTCAGATTGTGAGATCAGATAGGCAAAAGAAGATCATAGAGAATAAACCCAGAATAGCTCTCATATGAATAGGCTTAATTGTTACCTGTTTTTTAAATAGTGTATGAAGTAAACATGCCAGTTTTCGAGACATTTTATAACAAGGCCTCCATGTCGCATTGTAGCTACTTTATATTCCAACAAAAGTAACATATTAGCTTGCTCTATATGGTTCTAAAATTATTTAATTTTTTTTTTTTGCCCGGTACTATATGGAATAATGCATGGCGTCATATATGTCAAAATCTTTAAAAAAATGCTTTACAAGACCAATGCTGGATCTTTGTTGGATCAAACATAACACATATAATTTCATAGTTTTTTTTACCTCCTTCCCGACTATGTTTTTCACATGGAAAGAGTATAGCAAAAGACCCACAATTCCTGTCTATCTTTGGGAAATTTATAATCATATTATTGTTATAATGTTAAGAAGGGCAAACTTAATCCCAGTCAGAAGGTTTTTTGACATTCTTCATTTGTCCAACAAGGGAGTGAGAATATAGAAAAAGCGATAGGTCTAGAAAAATCACTTCCGATGTTTAACAAAATAGAAATTTTTAAAGGGAGTAAGTTTGCCCTCCTGTTACTTATATTGCTAATAATTTGGAACCAATGCACACGCAGTTTGATTTCTTGTACGGCTAAGACAATACCTAAAACATAAAATTAATATTGACATAAGGCAAAATAATTTTGGGTTTTAATCCTTCTTGGGTTTCAGCCCTTCCTAGTCCAAATAAAAAGGAATTCTTAAGACCGATTTGCTTATGCTTAATCTCAGTTTTCTGTCATTACTTAATTTTTCTTACAAACAGCCTTGAGATAAAACTTACATGCGATAAGTTTTAATTTAAATAAAATATTGAAGTTGTTGGATGTAGCTGAGATGTCAAAAGAAACGGAAAATCTTTTTGACAATTATCATCACTGATGATAAAAGATGATTTTATATGGATAATTCGACACATAGAACACAGGCTTCGGTTAAACAAGAGGCAAGAATGCACAGAAGAGCTAATGCCCATGCAAGTCTGAAAAAATGATGTAAACGTTGATGTAACTGTATGCTAACAGACCTTCATTGCACAAAACTGACTATGCAAATGTGAAGGGTTTTGTCAGTGATACTAGCTTTTGTTTTGTTCTATATTTTTTTAGACTTTAGCTGATATTATTACCTAGATAAGTAGTTTGCTCGGATTTTAAATATATTCATCCTTTCTCAATGATTAGGGCCTCCTTTTCTTCTTTTCTTTACAGTTTTATTGTGTTTTTTCTTTCAACTCTAAAATGTAAAGTCAAACTATATGCATTTATAAGCACGAGACTGTAAGCATATTTATAGGCAAGCTAAACCATAGTATGTATATCATATATTTCTATGAAAATATACTGGTCTGTAAAATACAGTTTTTAGATTTTTATGACAAACTCTAAGGAAATAAAGAGTTAGTTAGCATTATTTGTGTCATCTGAAAGGAAAAAGGGGACTTTTTATGAATTCCAACAACGCTACTAGGTGTTTTTTAAAAACGTTTATACAAATTGTGAAGCGTTTAAAATGTTTGTTACAAACGTTTGTAAGAAAACTTCTTTCTCAATCCATGATCACTTTTTTCTCTCCATCGATGATTACAAAATAGTTTTTATTCTCTGTGATACTCTAAAACAAAGACACCTTTTGAATTCACTACTCAGTTAATGAAGTGATGCAACTTATTAATTGTGAATCAGAAAGACACAAAGAATCAAAGAATATGTCGTTCTGATATGTTAAAGCAAAAAGACTAGAAAATAGGTTATAAAAAGCTAGATAACCTTCCCAATTGGAATTTTGAAGCTTTAAGCAAAGCAAATATTCCAGAAAAAACGCTATAAAAGACTGGATAACCTTGCCGATTGGATTTTCAAGGCCTGAAATGAAGCAAAAAGAGCAGAAAAAAATGCTATACAAATGTAGATAACCTTGCTGATTGGACTTTTAAGAGCTTAAACAAAGCAAAAAGGCCAGAAAAGAACTCTAAAAAAGGCTAGATAACATTGCAGATTGGATTTTGAAGCAGTTTGAAGGCGTTAAACGAAGCGGAAAGACTAAAAAATAGCGTTATAAAAAGCTACATAACCATCCTGATTGAATTTTTGGAGCTTTAAACGAAGCAAACAGACCTGAAAAAAATGCTACATAAGTCTAGATAAACTTGCCGATAGTATTCCTAAAGTTTAAACAAAGCAAAATGAGGAGAAAAAAGTGTTATAAACGTCCAGATAACCTTGCGGGTTGGACTTTTAAGGCCTTAAACGAAGCAGACAGACCAGAAAAACCAATTCAAAAGGCTAGATTAGGTAACCTTGCCGATTGCATTTAAAAGCTTTAAACCAAGCAAAAAAGCAGAAAACCTTGTTGATTGGATTTTAAAGGCCTTAACCCTATCAGGACCGGGCTTTTTTTGACTTCCCAGGACCGGAGAAGGGATGGATTCCACCTCCCCCCTCTGTAAATCAAGATCTACTTACTCTTTTCATTAGATATTTTGTCTGAATAAAGTTCAAACTATTATGGATCTAATGCAGTAAAAAACAATTTGATGAAGTCATTAATTTGTGATGACGTCATCACTATTTTCTGACATGGTATAAAAAGAGTCTTTTTTTAGGTAATTTTAGAAAAAATAGGTAATTTTGGGTAATTAAATATCAAAAATGCACTTCCAATCCAATTTTTTCCACTGTTTTGTGCAATTCCATGACTTTTTATTATAAAATCGCCATCAAACCCTCAAAACTATATTTTTCACCTTCTAGGGAGGGGGGGGTTGCTGGTTGGCCCTAACTGGGCCGGGCTTTTTTTGACTTCTCAGGAGGTAGGGGGATTACGTTTCCCTCTGTATCTCCGGTTGATAAATGTCTTTTTGAAAGATACTTTGCACATTGTAAGTCCAACATATTAGGAACAAAATGAGCCCAAATAGCTTGATGACGTCATCGCAAAGTGGTGACGTTATTGTTTCAATCAAACCCAGGTATCTGAAAATTGGGAAAAACCCTAAAATATCTTTGATCTTTTGTAAAATTGGAACGAAAAAAGGCTTTTTTTCATGCCGTTTTCACCAAAATGCCACATTTTTGATCTAGTTTCATATATCTTCTAGTTTCTGGAAAAATCATGCTGAAAATTGGGTTTTTCGGGTTTTGTCCAAAAATTTTTTCCCAATATGCGTCCCATAATTGGTCGTCATGGCTGTCATGCTAGTTAACCTTGCCATTGGCATTTTTAAAGCTAAGCTTTAAACGAACCAAAAAGAGCAGAAAAAAGCTTTATAAACGTCTTTAAACGTAGCAATAACAGCAGAAAAAAGCAATATAAACGTCCAGATGATATTACCAATTGGACTTTCAAGGCCTTAAAGGGATTCCGAGGTGAAAATATAAGTTGGGTTCATATGAAAGAGGAGAAAAAATGATGAACACCAGTT